>JAODAL010007266.1:0-126678 GCA_025379985.1 Phyllomedusa bahiana
ATCAGACCATTCTGGGGTTTTAAATAGGTGCATGAAATTTGGTGTTAATGCCAAATTTCATGCATGTTGCCCTGAATGGCCAAGTGTTAGGCAGGGTTCACACTGTGTTCGGGACCTCCAATACAGATATCTGTCAGGATAATTGACATGTGTTGGCATGGTTATTCACTATGGATTCATCTCAAAATCCTTTGGGATACAATTTTCAGATATTCTAATAGATATCCACAATGGAGATCCTGAATATAATGTGAACCCAGCCTTACTTCTGCTGAGCATATGAAGCAAATTTTGGCAACCATTTAATATTTGGGAGAATATTCAAAAAGAAACGTAGAAAAAATAATTTTATGCTACTGTAGGAAATTAGATAATATCAATGTCAAATCAGAGCTTTCTTCTTCCTTTTTTATATTGATAATATTTTAAGTAATCAGATGTTTGATTCTAGGTCACAATTATGATTAATAAGATCCTGGACATGGGCAATAAGGATACATAATCTTGGGAGCCACCATATGTCCAAGGTGTTACTTAACCTCTGGGACATGTGCATACTGAGAACAAGGACTGGGTACAAGGCATTCTGGTGCCCAAAAAGTCATATAACGCCCCCCCGTTGGAAAATTCCACCCAATCCATACCTTCTTGCACCCCCTTTTCTGTCTGGGATGAAGTGGTGCCCTTGGCTAACTTCATCTACCCATCATCCCAGCCCTGCTAAGACTTTATCTTCAGTATGTCGTTGGTTACCATTTCTTGAGCAGTGCACTGAAATCAAGTTCCCCGGCATTATCATCCTTTTTCTGTTCATCTCTGGAATTGATTTAATATAATAAGAGAAATTATTTCATATTAGGAAAATTTAGGAACTTAAGGGGGTTGTACATCTTATTTAAAAATAAAATATGATACAGCCCAGTAAGAAAAAAAAACCTACACTACCGTTTCTCTTCACCTCCGTTCCAGCACTGACTGTACCCTGTCTTCTGTTTTCTTCCTGTCTCAAGAAAAGTGGGGAGGTCAACCATTGATTGGCTGCAGGGGTCACGTGTCACTGCCAGAGCTCTCTTCCCAATTGTTGATGTAAGGGAGTGGCATGTGGACCCCTGCAGCCAATCGAGCAGCTGCAGTGGTGATGTCCCCATTGGTCCTGAAAGATCTCGGAGAGACTCTGCAGAGCCAGCACCCGAAATAAATGGTGAGGAGGAGATGATTTCAGGTTTTTTTCTTTGGTCTGTAGTATTATTTTTTTTTTGTTTTTAAATAAACTGGACAAACACTTTAAAAAGGAATGTTAATAAAGGAATAAAGATGTAAAATGTATAGACGTGCTTACGTCCTTATTGAAGGCCTCAAAATATTTCCATCATCTAGCTTGATGCTGAATAGGGATTTAAGGAAAAAAAACACTGTCAATGAATGATTGGAAAGGAGGAAAGCTTAAAGAGAACTATTCAAAAGTTTCATGCTGCCCAAACCACGGACAGCAAGAAATACCCCGAGGCTAATTCACCGCAGTAAAGCATGTTTTACTCTTAAAGGGGTTCTCCGGGAAAAGAAGAAAACTAAATAAATAAACTACAGGTCATAATGAAAACATTCCTAAATAACTTTAATTAGAAAGATCTGCTCGTTTTGTGTAGGAAATAACCATTATAGAAGAACAAAATGGCTGCCGGTTTCCTTCCTGTGCAAAAACCTTTCCTACAGGAACTAGGACAGACTCTGAGTTACTTCCTGGTTAGGCTAACTGACATAAAACTGGGCAGCACACTGGGGCAAGCAGAAGAGTCGAATAGGTAGGCTTCACTTTACCAGGCTCTGCTCAAAAGGGCTGTCTGACAAAAAAAAATAAAAAAATATTGACATCCTGAGGCCTATTTCAAGGGACATTGCCATCAGAAAGAGAGAGTATTTTTGTTAAAACTTTTTATTTTTTTTTATTTTGTCAATATGTTTTTTCATTTCAGCAGTCCTGTGCAATTAAAAATTAAATATAAACTCTTGTCCTTCCCTAGCTGTGTGAGAGAGCTTTCATATGGTAACGCAGACTCATCTGACTTTACTTCAGCTGCTACTTATCTCTACATAGTGACATTATAATAGTAGGTAATGACTTAATAATTGCCTTATAGGTCCCTCATCCACAGAAAAGATGATAATAAGGGCCCTTTACACAGCATTGGACAAATACCGGTCGGTTTGTGTGGCCGCGGGGGAGAGGGAGGAAGCGGCTTTTCTCCGCAATGAGCGGAGAAAAGCCCTCTCCCTTCACATTCACTTGCATACATTCTGTCCAAAAACTGGATGGAAGAATGTGCATGTTGAATGTTATTCGGGCGGGCCGCAGATGGAAAAACCGCCGGGCAGAAAACCCGTGCAGTGGAGACTGCTGCACGGGTTTTCCATAGGAGCCCATTGTGCTCGTTTGCGGACGGTTTTTCAGAGGGTCTGCAAAACCGCAAACATTCTGAAAAACCGGCCACAAACCTGTGCGTGGGGACATGCACTAATGGACCATCAGCATAACATTAAAGAAAAAAGGGTCATCTTTTTCTGTGCCGGGATGAGGGGAGGGGGGATTTCTTTACACTTATCAGGTGATTGCTGATTATATTTACACTTTTCAGACCAGAGCCGACCAGAAAGAAGGACAAGCAATCCTCTCACTGCTATCAGAGCTCACAGAAGTCAGGAAAGATACATAGAGGAACTTTAAAAAATGATAGAAAAAAATCATCCTCCCAATTGAAAAAAAAAATCATATAATAGTTGCAAATGCTTGTCAATATGTGAAAAGAAAACTTTTGATGGCTGTGTACATTATTGTTTGGAAAAGATGAAAGAGAACCTGTCAAAGGTTTCATGCTGACCAAACCATGGACAGCTTGAGGGACCACTGTTGGTAAGTTTTAAAAACGAAACAAAAAAAACCCATAAAAATCGCTTCTAACTGCATTAAGTAACTAAAAAAATATCCTGTGTTCTCCCATGCAGGAAGAGGACGAAACTCTAGTCGTCAATATAGCTGGATACATAGTAATATAACTGATTTGTTTTGATTCCAGTGATTTCAATCTTGACATTTTTAATTTCGATATTAAACCACAACTAGGTGTTATATTATGTGTTTTCTATATATTTTATTACAATTCTATTCTGTATAATTGTATTAAAGGGGTTTTGCCGGCACAAACATTGATAGCATATCGATAGGATATGCCATCAATGTCAGATAGGTTGGACGGGACCACACTAATGTCCAGAATGAGTCCCCGAAACTCCCTGTTTTGCATCTGTTTATTTTAATAGAAGTTTTGAGCACACCCAAATGCAGCATGTCTGGTATTCCGAGTACTTATACTGAAAAGAATGGAGAGTTACCACACAAGCGCGCCCACTTCTCCCTTCAGCACAGGGCGGTTTAGAGGCCATTCTGGAGATAGGTTCAGTCCCAACTCAACATTTACAATGATCTATTATAATATAGTTTCTTACCTTCCACATCAATATTAAAGGAAACGCTATCACATTTATCCTTGGCAATCACTTCACATCTGTATCCGCCTCCATCCGCTGTGACTGCTTTCAGAATCTTCAGTTCAAAATGGTATATCTGTAACAAGACTTTACATCAATATCCCATCAACCCTTCCATCCTTCTCTTCTAGGACAGCCAAAACCGGTTGTATGGTGTAAAAATAGGAGGAGAAGGTAATCTTCTCCACTCCCAGCTTTAGAAGTGGCTCCAATGTGGGACATCAATTACCCTTTAGTAACTGGGCTGGTTGCCAAATTCAGTCCCCTGGTTTTGTATACTCCACTCTGATTCCAAGGACAGAGGCTTTATCCCTGATCTCCATATCTCACCTTTTTGTCTTTCTCTAAAGTTTCCTTAAATTGGAATCGCGTTCCACTCTTGCTTCCTAGTTCCAGCCATTTGCCTTTGAACCACTTTATTGCCGGCTTTACAGTCAGCTGCGTCGCATCAACACTCGCATTTAGAACAATATCTTTCCCTGTATAGAAAACAGAAATGTAACTAATGTTCTGGATCATAGCTTGCACATTACTAGTCCAATGTCACTTTCAGTTACTATAACATTGTGACATAACAGTCTATGGTGAAGTAACTTCAACAGATTTTCGATGGTATGTTGGACCAAAATTTAGACTGCAGTATTAGTGATGCACCCTCTAAAGTCCCTTTGACAACCATAACTTAGGGTCATGGGTGATATTTTTTGTCAATTTCCACCACAAATTGATTCGAACTGAAGTGCTTAGATTTGGGTCAAATTTTACTTTGATCTGACTTTTAGGGAGACATGTATGCAAATAGGTGGGTCAAAGTGCATTTTCGGGTCATACTTGACATTCAGCAATAGCCGGAACAGCACAGGTCTTGCTGAAACTTGTCGTGCAACATTCAAGATCACTACCACACTAGTGCATCTAAAAAAAGTAGAATATCACTGAAAAGATACTTGATATCAATAATTTAAGTCAAATAGAGAAACCCATATATTGTATAGACTCATTACTGTTACAGGTGTCCCCGTGGCCCCCATATCGGGCCGCGGGCACACCTGCACCGCCGCAACGCCCGCAGCTGCGAGCAGCACTGTGGTCCGCCACCTGGGCTGCGGGCGCGCCCGCAGTTTGAACTGCACTTACCTCGCCGCGTTCCTGTTCCCGTCTCCGCGCGCGCTCCTGCTGCTGGCCAGGTGCGCGTGCAGTACTGCAACTAAATTTAAAGGGACAGCACGCAGGTGATTGGTGCACCGGCCGCTGACCCTATTTAAGTCCTGCCCCTTCTGTGTTACCCTGCCGAATTGATAGTGCCTTGTGCCTTGAGAGGAAGCGAGTATCTTGTTTGTCTACAGTGTGCCGTGCCTTCTGCCTCCGTCTCTTGACCACGAACCATTGCTGCCTGTCCTGACCGTCTGCCTGTCCCCGAATACAAACCATTGCCGCCTGTCTTGACCTTCTGCCTGTCCCCGACTACGAGCCTGCTTCACGATTTTGTACCGCGCCTCACCTCGGCTGCCACCGCAAGCAAGTCCATCCCGCTTTGCGGCGGGCTCTGGTGAAACCGGACTACTTAGACTCCGCCCTGGGTGGCTTACACCATTGCTTTGTGGTCCAGAGGATCCACTGACCGTTACAATTACAGCATGAATTACAAGGTTTAATAGAATACATTTGTGAGCCCTATAACAAATAAAAAGATAGTCCTGGAGAACCCATTTAATTTTCAATGAAATTCAATTTTTTGGTGTTTCAATAGTAGTTTCTTTTCACTGACATTTGTTATAACACCTTTTCTTTTATTTCTAGCCTGCGGTGATGTGTTTCTAATCACTGATAATACTGCGCTAACTCTGTAAATACTTGACTGAGAACGGGATTTGTGGTAGATGCTGTATTGGTTTCATTAATTCATATTATTTAAGTTTAAATTAATTTTAGATGATAATAATCTTAAATACATTTCATAGGGATCTTACTATACTAGTCATTTTATATGACATCATTTGTTATGAAATTGATATAATTTAATTTTATATACTTTGATAATTATAATAAATTACTTTTTATTATTTTACTGTTATGAGTTGAGAAATAAGGGACATTTTTGCCTTAACAGCAAATGTAGCTCAACTTCGACTCCTCAGGCTCCACATTGAAATAGGTCTGCCTGTTCCAGCAATAATACACCTAGTTTTGCCAACTTACATTCATAAATGTGTCTAATAGTTTGACTGTGGTGCGACGCCCCCAGAACACCCCCACATGTTTGGCGCATTAAAAAGTGTTGAGTCTGTCAAACAACGCGGCAAACGTTCATTTGATGCAAAAAAAACACCATTCATACATGTTGCCCTTAATGGCAACACTACACATTATGTTTATAGCTATAACTTACTATTATAATACTTATATACTTGACGCAAACACCTAGGCTATACATTGGCTATAGTGTTCTTCTGCTAGGAGTAAATGCAATCATATAATTTTACCCAAGGCTCCAAGCACACCATAGCATGTCAGAGTCCCTATTATTCTTGCTGTAACCATAGCTGTAACAGTTGTTTTGGTGCCCTGAGGTTGTGGGTCTCTACTTAAAGGGAACCTGTCACATAGGTTGTGCCCCCCTTGCTGAGGGTAGCACAAGCTAGTGTCAGACCTGCTGTTCCCAGCATGTGCCCCTTATTCTGTAAGTTTGCAGCAGTTTTAGAGCATTACCCCTCAAATTTTATTCATGAGTAGGTTTTAGCCCCGCCCACCACAGGTTAGCTCCGCCCACTGACAGTTATTCACATGTTTCTACCTATTCAAAGTAATAGGTTTATCAGTTGAGGTGGGCGGGGCTAGCCTTAGATGGGCGGGGTATGAAAAAACTGACACTCTGAAGGACTCTTCGAATGACTCTTCTGGCTGAAAACTGCAGATTTGAGAATTAAATACACGAAAACTCCAGTATCTTATAGAATAAGGGACACAATGCTGCAAACAGCATGTCTGTCACTACCTGGTTCTGTTCTCAGCCAGGGGGGTAAAAACTATGTGACAGGTTCTCTTGCTAAAATTGCTTCTTATGCTGCTGTTTGAGTTTCAGTGCTATCTCATTTTGCTATGGAGACCTATGAATTTTACTTACACATTTGGTCCCTATGCTCCCACACTGTCAGCTTGTAGGAGCATGCCATGTTTTTTTCCCCTCAAATTCCTTGTACGTCCGAAATTAAAACCTCCATTTGTCTATGTATTAAATCAGAGGTATATAGAGATACATTAAAGGGTTGTCCTATTTTGTAGTATCCTCTATGAGGCAGATATTATGAGATGGGACAACCCCTTTTAAGGTCAATGTGTGGCCTAGTATAGATAAACACTTACGTAGAGCCTAAAACTATGCAATGTTTTGGATACCTATTTTGGCACATAATGGGCCACATGTATGAAATTTGGCATTTAAACGCCAAATTTCATGCACATTATAATAGCATAGAATGCACCTGATTTATGAACCCATTCTACAGTCATGGCCAAAAGTTTTGAGAATGACACAAATATTATATTTTCACATGATCTGTTGCCTTTTGGTTTTCTGTTGTTTGTCAAAATGTTTTTTATCACATACAGAAAACAATTTCAATCATATTATGATTAACAAAAGCTTTTATTGACAGTTAGAATGAGTTATGCAGCAAGTCAATATTTGCAGTGTTGACCCTTCTTCTTCGGGACCCTGCAATTCTCGCTGGCATGCTCTCAATCAACTTCTGGACCAAATCCTGACTGATAGCAGTCCATTCTTGCACAATCAATGCTTGCTTTTTGTCACAATTTGTTGGTTTTTGTTTGTCACCCGTCTCTTGATGATTGACCACAAGTTCTCAAGGGGATTAAGATCTTGGGAGTTTCCAGGGCCCTGACCCAAAATCTCTATGTTTTGTTCCCTGAGCCATTTATTATCACCTTTGCTTTATGGCAAGGTGCTCCATCATGCTGGAAAAGGCATTGTTAATCACCAAACTGCTCTTGGACGTTGGGGGAAGTTGCTCTTGGAGGACATTCTGGTACCATCTTTATTCATGGACGTGTTTTTAGGCAAGACTGTTAGGGGAGCCGATTCCCTTGGCTGAGAAAACAACCCCACACATGAATGTTTTGGATGCTTTACAGTTGGGATGAGACAAGACTGGGGGGTATCGCTCACCTTGTCTTCTCCGAACAAGCTGTTTTTTCCCGATGTTCCAAACATTCGGAAAGGGGATTCATCAGGAAAAGGGGCTTTACCCCAGTCCTCACAGTCCCTCCCCGTACCTTTTGGGAGAATATCAATTCTTCCTGATGTTTTTTCTGGAGAGAAGTGGGTTCTTTGCTGCCCTCCTTGACATCAGGCCTTGCTCCATGAGTCTCCGCCTCACAGTGCGTGCAGATGCACTCACACCTGCCTGCTGCCATTCCTGAGCAAGCTCTCACTACTGGTAGCCCGATTCCGAAGCTGAAACACTTTTAAGAGACGGTCCTGGCGCTTGCTGGTCTTTCTTGGGCGCCCTGTAGCCTTTTTTTGGGAACAATGGAACCTCTCTCCTTGAATTCCTTGATGATGCGATAGATTGTTGACTGAGGGGCAATCTTTCTAGCTGTGATACTTTTTCCCTGTTAGGCCAGTTTTTTTTGCAGTGCAATGATGACTGCACAGTGTTTTTTTAGAGATAACCATGGTTAAAAAGAAGAGAAACAATGATGCCAAACACCAGCCTCCTTTAAAGGGGTCCAGTGGTGTGATTCTTACTTAATCATGACAGATTGATCACCAGCCCTGTCCTCATCAACACCCATACCTGTGTTACTGGAGCAATCACTGAAACGATGTTAGCTGGTCCTTTTAAGGCAGGCCTGCAATGAAGTTGAGGCGGACCCTAAATCCTGTTCTCAGTCATGTATTTACAGTTATCGTAGTATTGTCAGTGATTACAAACACATCACAGCAGGCTACCATTAAAATAAAAGCCATTAGAATAGCATGTCCGTGAATAGAAACTATGGTAGTGATCTTGCTTGGCGCACGTAAAGTCCCAGCGAGGCCTGTGGTGCACTGGCTATTGCTGTATGTAAAATAAAGGCTGACCCACTGACCTACATTTTGATGAACAATAATGAACATACAATATAAAACTATTAAAAAAAGTATTTTGGAAGATTCTACAAAAGTGTACAGCTTGTATAATAGTGTAAATTTGGTGTGCTCATAACCACCAATGTCCAAACTCCTAAGTGAAAAGGGACAAATTGTGCTCAAAGTGTCAATGTTTTGTGTTGCCACCATTATTTTCCAGCACTGCCTTAACTCTCTTGGGCATGGAGGTCACTAGAGCTTCACAGGTTGCAGCCACTGGAATTCTCTTCCTCTCCTCCATGACGACATCATGGAGATGGTGGATGGTGGACCTTGCGCTTCTCCACCTTCCATTTGAGGAAGCCCCACAAATGCTCAATAGGGTTTAGGCCTGGAGACATGCTTGGCCAGTCCAGCACCTTTACCCCAATGTATTTAGCAAGACAGTGGTCGTTTTAGAGGTGTGTTTGGGGTCATTATGTTGGAATACTGCCTTGTGGTCAAGTTTCCAAAGGGAGAAGATCATGTTCAGCTTCAGTATTTCACAGTATATATTGGCAGTCATGGTTCCCTCAATGATCTGCAACTCCCCACAGCCAGCAGCAGTCATGCAGCCCCAAACCATGACACTCCCACCACCTTGCTCGACTGTAGGCAAGACACACTTGTCTTTGTACTCCTTGCCTGGTTGCCACCACACATGCTTGACACCACTTATAGCATCCTTTAAACTTTAACCATGTCTTGGTGTTATTCAATGGATGATACAAACTGGACACAAACCTGCAACCCTCGCCGAGTGTTTTCTTCAAAGTTGGATCCATATACAAAATCGGTATGCATTTCTTCATTAAATTCACAATTTGATGGTATTGTTTGCTGTATTGTGTACTGAAATGCATTGTCGCCTTGGTATTATCCTGAGCTTTCTTTGCACTGTTGTTTATCAAGATATTACGATTTTTGTTATCCGCTATATCCTTAGCACGAGATACATTTTGTGAAGTATAGCCTCTACTATTCCCCTACCGGTAAGTTCTTTATTATATACCTGGGGTGGAAACTAGAGGCATGCAAAATCGCATTACCCCAACCCGGTTTTCTGTGTGTAGAAGTGTGTATGATATTAGACTAAACCTCTGCACTAAATTGAAGATCCAAAAAGGAAATGTTGGTAGAGTGGCAATAAGAAGTGAATTTTAGATTATCCGAATTGTTGTTAAGAAATTGCACATACTCTGGCACGGAAGATACATCACCTCGCCAGATGATCAAAGGATCATCAATGTATCTTCCGTACCAAAAAATAGAGTCAATGAAAGGATTGGATGTGGAATACACATATTTTTCTTCCCACCAAGAGTTGCCACCCCAGGCATATAATAAAGAACTTACCAGTAGGGGAATTCATTAGGGGCCAGACGCACCTGCAATAATGAAGTAGCATACTCGAAAGAAAAGATGCTTATCACTCAAAGATTACATAGTAGAGGCTACACTTCACAAAATTGATCTCATGCTAAGGATATAGCGGATAACAAAAATCGTAATATCTTGATAAACAACAGTGCAGAGAAAGCTCAGGATAATACCAAGACGACAATGCATTTCAGTACACAATATAGCAAACAAATCAATCAAATTGTGAATTTAATGAAGAAATACATACCGATTTTGTATATGGATCCAACTTTGAAGAAAATACTTGCCGAGGGTTGTAGGTTTGTGTCTAGGCGAGCACACACACTTGGCAATTCTCTTTCACCCATTGAACAACACCAAGACATGGTTAAAGTTTAAAGGATGCTATGAGTGTGGTGTAAATAGATGTAGTTTATGTCCTTTTTTGGACAAATGTACATCTTTTTCTTCTATTACGGAGCATACATACCCCATAAAAACATTCATTAATTGCCGCACTATTTATGTGGTGTATATGATATACTGTACTGAGTGTAAGCTTCAGTACATTGGTTGCACCACCAGGAACCTCTATGTCAGAATTAGAGAGCATCTACACAACATAACGAATAATAGCCTCAAATCTGTTTCAAGAGCATCGCAAAGTTTTTACGAGTAAAGGCTACGGAAAGAGTAAACCGCCCTGTTAGAGGTGGTGATTGGAGGAAGCTTCTTTTTGACAGGGATCCTTTCTTTAAATTCTTGTTTTCCACATGGACTTAATTACAGATCAGATTTATTATACATATATTAATTTATTTTGATGACAACTCATTGTTTTATTTTGTCTTGTTTGTTGCCACATGTTTTTTCCTATACGTTTATTCAGCTTCCATTTTTGTTACTCAAGGGTTAAGACACACCTGCTATTAAGTAGAGACTATATAATAGTGTTCATTTCTAGGTTGGTTATGTTATGACTAAGGGTCCTTCTTGTAGAGTAGACCCGAAACGTGTCAACAACCTTACCATGTTTGTTGTTTGATTTTTTAACTTCGTTTTAACATGGGTTAATAAAGTTTATACGTTTTTTATCAAGAAGTGCTAAACAACTCTACAGGACATACAGTACTGCACTATACTGTAGAGAGGAACTACTAGACCGCCAATCACTGAATGCACATGACTACTGCGTATAAGAACAGTACAGGACATGTAGTACCAGGCTGTACTGCAGAGAGGCACTACTATAACACCAATCACTACATGCATTGCACTGATACATGTAAGAACAATGCAGGACATGTAGCACTGCACTGTAATGTAGAGAGGCGCTACTAGATGGACAATCACTACATGCACTGCACTAATACATGTAATAGCAGTTTATGACATGTAGTACCGCACTGTACTGTAGATAGGCTTTTTAATAGACCACCAATCACTGCATGCACTGAATAATACATGTAAGAGCAGTTACAGGAAGGGCAGTACCGCACGATTACTGTAGAGAGGCGCTTTTAGACTGCAATCACTGAATGCACCTCCCTATTATATGTAAGAGCGTTACAGGACATGTGTGTACCACACTGTACTGTTGAAAAAGGCATTACTAGACCACAATCTCTGCAGGCTAGCATAGGAATGGGGCAACGTATTCTGTTGCTGTAGGCAGATAAGGCACTTAGCATCCTTCCATGGGAAAATTCAGCCTTATTCATGCCTCCTTCTGCCCCCTTCCTGCCTGGGATGAAGTGGTGCCTTAGGCAGTCGCCTACCTTCGCCTACCTGTTGTCCCGACCCTGCACCTCACTTATACATGTAAGAGCAGTACAAGACATGTAGTACCGCAAGGTACTGTTGAGGGTACTAGACCGGCCAAATCACTGCATGTATGCACTAATACATGTATGAGCAGTAACAGGACATGTAGTACCGCATGTACTGTAGAGGCGCTACTAGTCCGCCAATCATGCATTGCACTTTCACTAATACATGTAATGAGCAGAAAATTACAGGACCCATGTAGTACCGCACTGTACAGTAGGGGGCACTATAGACTCTGATCATGTGCAATTCCTATACAGTAAGGAGTAAAGGGCTTTTAGTACGCACTATACTGCAGGGAGGCGTATAGACTGCAACACTGCATGACCACACAAACATGTAAGGAGTACAGGGGAAAGTTGTCCGCACTTGCAGGGGGGCTACTAGCAGTAATCATGCTGCATCACTAAAAATAGGTTTTACTAGTAAAATTTTGTTATGGTTTGGTTCTTCATCAAATTTAAGAGCACAGATCGACGTTCTGTGACATTTTTTGTCGTGTGAGCTCAAGTTAATGTCCAGGAAAGACCATTTTGTGGGGAAAATTTTCGAGACCCTTGTTATTTTAAAGGGGCCTATTATCTGAGATTTCCCAAACCTAGAGGAGGAGAGGGTAGACAAAATTGTAATTTGATTTTTTTTATTCGTTTATTATTTAATCATTGGGGCCCTTGATTTATATTTTAATTAAAAAGGAAAAATGTTTCGTTGGTTTCAAGGTTGGGGGTGGGGGATGGGCACAGGGAGACTTTGTTGTATTCAGTAAGACCTTATATACTGTATTATACCTACCAGCTTCCACTGATATATTTTCTGGTGCTTTAATAAATAATCCGATTAGTTCAGGAGCACGTTCTTCAGGATTTGTGTCTAGAAGTAAGAAAACAACACTATTGAGTTTGCAAACAATATTATTTTTGAAATAGACTCAAAAACTCTGGTTTGGCTTCAAAACTTGAAGCATAATAGCACTTACAGCTTTTATTAACCTTTGGTTTCTTGGAGGTAGTTTCCCAACCTCATAAGTTTATTTAAAGAGGACCTATCACTTTCATAGAAACCTCATGAAGTAAGAGAAGACTTAAATATAAACAGTTTTTCAAATATACAGCGGGTGAAATAAGTATTGAACACATCACCAATTTTCTAAGTCAAAATAGTTCTGAAGGTGCTATTGACATGAAATTCTCACCAGATGTCGATAACAATGCATCCAATCCGTACAAGCAAAGAGATCAAACCATAGATGTCCATAAATTGAGAAATGTGTAAGAAATTGAGGTGCAAAATGCCATAGAAAGTCATGACACCAGCTGAAATCTATCAGTATTTAGAAAGCAGTCCTGCACTTACTGAAAAATAATATCATCCGGTTCAACTGGTGGCCTTTAAAAAGGTGTCTCATTACAAAGGTGACGCACAAGAAACAAGACTCTCATGATGGGTAAAACCAACATGAACTTCACAACCATATTGCTGCGAAACATACTAATGGCATTGGTTACAGAAGAATTTCCAAACTACTGAAGGTTCCAGTAAGCACTGTTGGGGCCTGTGAGGAAAATGACAAAAGTCACCCCCCAGCTCTTGTAACTTCAAATTCACTCATTTATTGCAGGATTACAATACTCCACCTAGCTCCCTCAGTGTTCAACACATGTCACTGAGGAAGCGCTCAATTTAAACAAGTGCTCATCCATAGGAAACAAAGCCAGCAGTGAGTGTGAGCTTCAAAAGGATTCTCATTTAATTTCATTGGCACCTTGGCCAGGCTCCAGTTCCAGACAAAGAATCAAAGGAGATAAGGAGATAGCAGAGTCAGAATTTCATAAGGAATTATGGAATAACCGTGCATCACAAGCCCACCCCAGTTTCATATTTTTAAATATGAAACGTCCCACACGCATAGTTGTCACTCCTGTGTTTGTAGGGCACACAGGCAGGGAAAAACATAAGACTGGTACAAGGAACAGAGCAGAAACCTAGTGTTTGGTACCAAGTTGTAGCTTAGGCCCATGCAGTTCTGATGGAATCACTGGCTTTGCTTAGTCCCATTTCTTTGCCAGGTTATGATCCGTTTCATGTCCGAAGCCAAAAACAGCATGGCTTGGGAGGGAGGAGAGTGTAGACCATCCCAGGAGCGTGAGAGGGTGTGACATAGGGTGAAAAGGGGGTGTGGTGTGGGATGTCCTAGTGCAGTTATAAGTCTGAACTCAACTGTGCCCAGGGTTGTCTCCATTGGGAAAGGGGGTTATGCTGAGCAGAACAGGAGCATCCAGGATCAGCATTCACCCCTTTGTATGCCAGCACAAGGCCAAGCTAAGGTATGTAGTCACATCTTGCTACCTTTTTGTCTATGACCATATCCATATTTCCATATATATCTTTATAGTTATACCCCTATCTATGTATTTCTTGTCTAGTGCGCCCCCCAAGATGATTAAATCTATAAACTTTGATCCTGAGCCGGTCTGTTGTCTTGATTACCCCAATCTCACGTGTCCTTATTCTCGGTCTCTAAAATATCGATACCCCAAAGCAGGTTCCGGGCCTGTTATAAGTCTGGAATGGACCAGGCTTATAGCCAAGGAGGAACTTGTGGCAGTCTACCCATCCGTTTCACCAGTGTGAGTAAACAGAACTCTCCTAGCCGTTCAGGGTTGTGGGCGAGTGAGGTATCCTCTCACACTCCCTGTGTCTTCCTGTGCCCATGTGAACAGGGGTTAACTGTGAAACCAAATCTGGCTAACCTTGCGTACCCCCAGGGGGAGTGTAACGTCACGAATACAGCCCAAGTTAGGCCGCCGAACCTCAAGTGAGGGTGGGCCAGTGGCGTAGCTACAGGGGTCGCAAAGGTTGCAATTGTGACCGGGCCCCTGAGCCAGGGGGGCCCCGCAGGCCCCCTCGCCACACTGCTGCGATCTGTACAAGCAGCCGGCAGCTAGAACATCTTGTGCCTGGAGGAGGAAGTCAGACACAGGAAGTGAACGGAGCTAAAGCCTCCCGGGCAGAACAGTGCGAGAGTCAGAGCAGCCACTGCTCTGATCCAGCTCCCAGCCTGCAGCCCTCACCTCGCGGCTGAGACCTCCTCCTCCTGCTGATACAGTAAAAGAGTAAGAGAAAACAATAACAGTCAATTACATAATATATATCATGATAAACATATGTGAGCCTGTAATGTGTAGACCTCAGGTACTTCAGGCTGGGACTTGTAGTTCTGCAGCAACTGCAGTGGGACTACAGGATACTACACTACATATGCTTTCAGTTTTTAATGCTGTGTAGTGTAGTATTCTGGTATCTGTAGTGTCACAGCAGCTTATGTAAAACTACAAGTCCCAGCATGTCTGCCACCACAGGCCAGCCTCAAGTACCAGGAATACACATTGCAGGCACACATATGTGTATACACACACACACACACACACACACACATGTATACACCTGGTAGCTGTCGAACTACAGGTCCCAGTAGTGTCAAGTACCATAAGGAATACACATTGCAGGCACACACTATAATATATATATTATAGTGTGTGCCTGCAATGTGTATTCCTTATGGTACTTGACACTACTGGGACCTGTAGTTCGACAGCTACCAAATACTCTAGGGGGATTACAAGTAAAATAAATAGATGTAAAAATAAAAAAAACATTCAAAACATTTCCCCTTTTTCAATTTTACATGTGAAATACTGGGAGACTATAGTCAGATGAGACCAAAATTTAACTCTTTCGATACCACAATAAAAACCATGTTTGGAGGCCACATAACAACCCAAAAACAACAACAGTGAAGTTTAAAGGTGGGAACATCATAGTGTGGGGCTACAGCATATGGCACTGGTAAACTTCATATAATTGAAGAAAGGATGAATGGACAAATGTACCGAGAAATTCTTGATAAGAATCAGCTGTCATCTACCAGGATGATGAAGATGAAACGAGGGTGGACATTTCAGCAAGACAATGATTCCAAACACACGGCCAAGGGAACTCTCAATTGGAGAAAGAAATAAAGCTGCTAGAATGGCCCAGCCAATCACCTAAGCTAAATCCAATAGAAAATCTATGGAAGGAGTTCATAGAAGGAGCCCACGGAAGTTTCAGGATTTCAAGAGTGTTTGTACAGAAGAATGGGCCGTGATCCCTCCTGAGCAATACAGGCGACTAGTATCTCCATACAAGAGGCATCACCACCAACAAAGGCTTTTTTTTTACCAAGTATTAAATACATTTCAGTAAGTGTGTTCAATAATTTTTCCCTGTGTCATTTCTCATTGTTACACATAACCTAATTTATGGTTTGATCTCCTTGCCTGTGTGGATTGGATGAGTTGCTACCGACATTTGGTGAGAATATCATGTCAATAGCACCTCCGGAAATATATTTACTTAGAAAGTTGGTGACGTGTTCAATACTTTTTCCTTGTGTCATTATTACACATAACTTAATTTATGGACATTTATGCTTTTGATTTTTTTTGTCTGTGCGCTTTGGATGGGTTGTTATCGACATCTGGTGAGAATTTTATGTCAATAGCACCTTTAGAAATATATTTACTTAGAAAATTGGTGACGTGTTCAATACTTATTTCACTCGCTGTATATAATTGAGAAAAGTAAAGCATTTCACCTGTAATTCTGTTATAAAGCTCTGGCCCAATAACAAATGTTCCAAGTGTTTCTTTTGAAAGGACAGTTCCTACTTTTGACCTAAATCTGCTCTTTGTTCTTTAAATGTTCTTCTTTTTGCCCTGCGAAACATTTGCACTAATTTTTTGATTTTTTATTTTCTTCAGAGATTGTCTGTTTAGTGTTCAATTGTATATAAGACACGGACTTGCAAAGCAATTTGTAATTGGATTCAGTCGACAAAATTAGGATTTGCAAATAATCATTAAGATAATGAATAAATACCAATACAGTAAAATGCATAGATCCGCTTAAAAATGAGATCTTTTGCACAGCAAAAGTTGGGAGCTATGGATTTTGAAAGGTAGACTGAAGTCAGGCTTTTCACGGGCAGCACGGACTCTTTTGATACCTCTGTGAGACTTCTGACTTCTAAAGGGCCGTTCACACGGCTTATTGCAGGGACGGATTTTAGCCGTATTGTGCGCCGTACTGCGCTTCAATACGGCTGGAATCCGTCCCAGCCATTACGATAATCCACAGTTCTCATAGAGAACTGTGGATTCCGCTATCCTCCCCGCTCGGCGAATATGCCGCGGGGAGAAAGTGACATGTTCATTATCCCAGCGGGATACGCGCCGAGGATAATAAAATTTTATGGGGCCGGCGAGCAGCGCCCCCGCCCCGCCTCAAGCCGTAATTGCGGGCGAAATCCGTGTGAACCGGGCCTTAGAGTCCACTGTGAGAAGGGGAGTCTAGTCAGTGTGCAGCATAGAACAACAGGGGAGATCTGTGCTGCTTGCTTAATGCTGGGTGCAATATTAGCAGCACTGTGAAATTGAATATGGAACAATGTAATATGAAGCAGGAGGAGGAGGATAGAAGCAGCAGCAACAGGTAAACCCTGTTATAATATGTCTTCAGTGTGATGTGGGTGCGGCAGGCTCTGTGTACAGTGTGCAGAAAGAAATTTCAATTATCCCTTTACAATCAGCTATGTGTTCCTCTAGTAGTTTAACCCTTTATAAAGTTATGTCCTCTTTTGGTAAATTAACCCTTTATAAGGAGCTACTGTATGTCCTTCTGTATTCGATTAACCCTTTATAAGCAGCTACTGTAGTTCCTTCTGTATTAGATTAACCCTTTATAAGCAGCTATGTCATCCTCTAGATTAAAACTTTATAGAAAGCTATGTCCTCCTCTCATAGATTAACCCTTTATAGGCAGCTATGTCCTCCTCTAGAAAATGAGCGTTTTAAAATCAGCTATGTCCTCCTCTAGTAGGTTAACCCTTTATAAGCAGCTATGTCCTCCTCTAGATTAACCCTTTATAGAAAGTTATGTCCTCCTATAGCAGGTTAACCCTTTATAAGAAACTATGTCGTTCTCTGACAGATTAACACTTTACAATACACAAGGAAATCCTTACATGGCCCAATGTAACAATATAACAATTTTCTGTATGAAGTAAAATCCGAGCTTCTGGCAGGAGTATATTTGCCTGATTTGTGTTTCGCTGATTCACTTCCAATTTTGATGCATCTATTAAGTAATCCACCAGGTTTATAATTCACTTTCGGAGAAGTCATTAGAAAAACAGGTGACTTAATTCTCTGATCGTGTTTTATAGTCTTAACAAAACTGCGAAATACCTGAATCCTGGCCAGATGTGTACATGTTGCTATATTTATCATTTAGATGCTATATAGAACCCCCACATTCACAGTTGGTCTCTCCCAGAGAAGGAGAAATCTCACCAGATTTTGATCTCTCTCTGATACAATAAAAGTAAAATCTTTGTCCCTGTAATACTGAGGGAAAACATTTGATTTGCTAATGATTTGTATTTGAGAAAAGGCTAATATTTTCATCAACTGTCAATTGTGTGTTTTCCCCATAAAGATATTTGGTGGTAAAAGGTCCTCTTATCACGTCTTGTCATGAACCTACAGTATATCTGAGGTGTATATTTTGGGATTCTGGAATATACCGGGATACTGTATCCTTCTTCTGCCATGGTAAAAAAAAGAGTGTTCTTTTGCTTTACAATGGCTTCATAGGAGCTTATCAACATGTCAATAGTCTTGACATAAACCTACATTCGGTGTAAAAAATGAAAGTGAATGGAGACTGATATATCTTCAATAATGTATCTAACTTATTCTGCAGACCTCACAGAGAATATGAAGACATTCCTTAAGGATAAAGTAAGAGAGGTTTCGCCAAACAACTGTATAGCTCTGGAACTGACCCAGTGAAGGTGGATATTGTGGATGAAGAAACATTTAATGTTTTCATTAGGTAATATACAGGGTTATGGGTAATAAAAATGTGCAATGTTGATTGGAAAATCATTCCTATTACCAGTAAGGATCAAGACATAATTTTTATATTCTACAGTAAATAGGTCTATGCCACATAAGTCAAACTCAAAGCCAAATCCGTCCCACCACATCTACTTATTTGGTCTGCAAGAGCTTACCTCTTCACTTTCCCGGGAAGAAACAGAAAGCACTTGGCAGAAAGGGCGGCATCAGCACGGGGATTGGGCACCATCTTGGATTTGGAGCTCCATTATGCACCTCCACAATAATCTTTTCAGGAACTCACAGGTGGTGGCACATCTCTGATAGCCTATGTAGGCACCCTAGCCACCCTCTGAAGTCTTCTAAAAGCCCTTTGAGAGCAACCATAATGTCCATGTTGCCCTCAGTGAAAATAAGTTTTACACCCCTGGTCTATGCTATTCAACAATGGCTTTTGATTTCTGCATCCATTGTCTTTAAAAGTATAAAATGTTGAACTTCATAGCTTTCTCTGCTTTAAACCACTATGTACCTAGGTTCGAACATTAAATTGTTATTTTGCCTCTTTCAATAGTGACTTTGATTCCACTAACAATAAAGTCCAAGTGCTTCAGCAATGATGCCATGACATGGTCAGTACTGGGTTCAGAATATTCTATTCCTTTTACTTTCGTCCTTCAGTTTCATCGCTGAGATATGATAAAAATGATTTCAGCTGTAAGTTTGACTGTAGGAAAAAAATGTCTACATCTTTCTTCTTAAAATGTCACCATTGGGTTAACACACTTCCTTTCGAAATGAAAATGCCCATTACTGTGGCAGACCAATGAATACCACTGACTCTCTGAATTGCTTCAAGATTTCAATATCCAAGTTTCAGTTACAGTGGAATCTGCAACAGTATTTATAATCCTGGTCTTTTATCAATTATTTGACAGTCAACACCTTCATATACACTCACCGGCCACTTTATTAGGTACACCTGTCCAACTGCTCGTTAACACTTAATTTCTAATCAGCCAATCACATGGCGGCAACTCAGTGCATTTAGGCATGTAGACATGGTCAAGACAATCTCCTGCAGTTCAAACCGAGCATCAGTATGGGGAAGAAAGGTGATTTGAGTGCCTTTGAACGTGGCATGGTTGTTGGGTGCCAGAAGGGCTGGGCTGAGTATTTCAAAAACGCTGATTTTCTTGGGTTTTCACGCACAACCATCTCTAGGGTTTACAGAGAAGGTCCGAAAAAAGAAAAAACATCCATGAGCGGCAGTCCTGGGGGCGGAAAATGCCTTGTTGATGCCAGAGGTCAAAGGAGAATGGGCAGGGCTGTTTGAGCTGATAAAAGGCAAAAAGTGACTCAAATAGCCACCCGTTACAACCAAGGTAGGCAAAAAGATCAACTCTGAACGCACAGTACGGCGAACTTTGAGGCAGAAAGGGCTACAGCAGCAGAAGACCACACCGGGTGCCACTCCTTTCAGCTAAGAACAGGAAACTGAGGCTCCAATTTGCCCAAGCTCATCGAAATTGGACAGTAGAAGATTGGGGAAAAAAAGTTGCCTGGTCTGTTTAGTCTCGATTTCTGCTGCGACATTCGGATGGTAGGGTCAGAATTTGGCGTCAACAACATGAAAGCATTTGGGTCCATCCTGCCTTGTATCAAAGTTCAGGCTGTGGTGGTGGTGTCATGGGGGTGGGACATTTTCTTGGCACTCTTTGGGCCCCTTGGTACCAATTGAGCATCGTTGCAACACCTTGTTGAATCTATGCCACGAAGAATTGAGGCAGTTCTGAAGGCAAAAGGGGGTCCAACCCGTTACTAGCATGGTGTACCTAATAAAGTGGCCGGTGAGTGTATTTCCAATTTCCAGCTTTGATAGTGGATTTCTTCAGGTATTGATGTTAATGGTTTGATAGTATATGACATTTAGCTTTATGAAGAACACTTACCATCTGGGGGAAGTTCTCCATCAACGGCGTCTGTAAATCAGAGAAGGAAAATTGACAAAATAAGTTATGATCACCAATAGAAATGAGAACAGTTTTATATGATCTAATGAGTGTTTTGCATGAAGAGGAATCATGATGTTCACGGAACAAGTGTAAATAACCTGGACTCAATAAAGGGAAGGATCTTTACTTTTCTTCCACGCTGAACTTTGTCTTCCTTTCCTTCTTGATGACATCAGGTGCTATTCTTATAAGTCTCGAAAATAATTCTTTAGCCTGATCACTCAACCTGAGCGGACAGGGATCTCAGAGACTTCACTGATGACAGCTTCAAAACCCTGACATGCAGCCATGCACATTCAGCACACAATATACAAACACCCATGTAGTATGGACACACCACATACAACAGATGCAATTAAATTTTGCATTGTGTCATACTAAAGATACAAGGCAGACCTTGAATCGTATTTTATTAAATATTAGTAGCTTCCGGCTGAAAATATATATTTTTTGCCAAAACATTATGGAAAAAGATAATTCAATATATACAATGTAGTGAAAAGTTTATTTAAATGCATTATTGCAGGATTGGATAAGGGTTTGTGGAGGCCCCTGGGCAGAATAATGTGTGAGGTGTAGGCAGTTCCTAGGGCCCACAGGTGGAGTTGATTCTAGGGCCCACCACTTGAGCTGTTCCTGGGCCCACCAGTGAAGCTGATTGTAGGGGCCCAACCTACAGCTACTGTAAATCACTGTACATGCCTCCTATACTCTGCATCTTATTTTTGCCTCTCTTTCTATGATTTTCTGCCTCTACTGAGGATGTATATGCAGTTAAAAAAACAACTCTAGGTCTACCATGCTCAGAGGCCAACCAGGAGTTTGCCCTGTTCCTCTGTGGGCCAGTCTGAACCTGGGTGTAGGTATAAAAAAGCAGGCACCTATAGCAAGGATCAGACTTAGCCCTCCATTACAGTGATGGGTTTTACCTTCCAGGACAGAAGGAGCCTGGTTTTTGTTTTCTCCTCCATGCCCTTTACTCCACCTCGGGCCGGTGTCCCAACTAAGAGGTCCTCTGTGAAGGAAAGTCCTGCAAAGGTTCTCACCACTCAATAATAAAAAGAATAGGACTAACAATGACCAGTCCTCTCTCTACCAGGACCCCCTTATGGTCCACTTCTATGGTATTAATGCCCTTGAAAGAAGACTAGAAAAACAAGCTCTAAAAATGCAAGCTGCTCATGAAAGATTAAAAATGGATTAAGCAATAATTGAATAAAAGATTAAAAATAGTATCATCAACACAATAGAGTATACCAGTATATAATCAAAATAACTACCTAACAGAGCCATACAGCCCCTAGATAATATTGCCATAGGGTGCAGTATTAACATACCATAAACTCCCAAAATGCCAGTAGCAGTCAAAGTATCAGGGCTTAATAGGTAATTGTCTTGAGAAGAAGGACAGGGTCCCAAAATCATAAATGGGTAAAGGCATTTTGGTGACTCTATAGTCAAGCCCTAAATTATTGTATAATCATTACAACATTATGAAGCATCGTTGTGGTGTCAAAGCTACAGTGCCTTGCGAAAGTATTTGGCCCCCTTGAACTTTTCAGGCTTCAAACATAAAGATATAAAATTTTCATTTTTTTGTGAAGAATCAACAGCAAGTGGGACACAATTGTGAAGTGCAATGAAATTTATTGGATATTTTAAAGTTTTGTAAAAAAAAAAAAAAACCTGAAAAGTGGGGCGTGCAATATTATTCGGCCCCTTTACTTTCAGTGCAGCAAACTCACTCCAGAAGTTCAGTGAGGATCTCTGAATTATCCAATGTTGTCCTCAATTACTGATGATGATAAATATAATCCAACTGTGTGTAATCAAGTCTCTGTATAAATGCACCTGCTCTGTGATAGTCTCAGGCTTCTGTTTAAAGCTCAGAGAGCATCATGAAGACCAAGGAACACACCAGGCAGGTCCGTGATACTGTTGTGGAGAAATTTAAAGCCGTATTTGGATACAAAAAGATTTCCAAAACTTTAAACATCCCAAGGAGCACTGTGCAAGCGATCATATTGAAATGGAAGGAGTATCAGACCATTGCAAATACTTTTGCAAGTCACTCTATATAGGTAATTGTCCTGAAAAGAATGATCATAAATGGGTCAAAGTATTTTGGCCATTCTTTAATCCAGCCCTGCATTATTGTAACACAATAATTTAGGGTCACATGTATGAAAACTTTTTAGGTACCTATGGGCAAAAAAGTGAGTTTTAGACCTAAACAGTTTTCATACATGTGGCCCTTAATATCTAAAGCAGGAAAGCATGCATGTCTATATTAGTTTAAGGAATACTATCTGTTGTTAAGATCACTCTAGTAGCATCAATGGGGATATTTATAAAGTCAGCATCCTGGAAAAACACCTAGAATCAAAAAGTAAAAAAAAAATGTATATGATTTTCTAGAATGTCCTAAAAAATGTACATATTGTTTATTGAGATGAATTACAGCACTCTTATCTGTAAGGCTGTTTTCATAAATATCCACCATTTGTCATCTTGACTATATTGTTACCTCTGACAAATAGTAATTAATACCATTAGTTGGATTAAATTAGTGTAACGTTTTGTCCCCACAAAATCTCCTAAACAGTATAGGCCTCTCTCTGTTATTTTGACACAGCTGAAACTTTTATTGGTGTAGGTGCATGAGTTGTGATTCCATCTGTTGCAAGACTAGATGAGGAATGAGGATAACAACAAACATGACAAATATATGTACAAACATTCCATGAAAACAAAGCACAAGAACCTCCTCAGACGACACAGATAAGATAATCCAATAGATACACATATCAAAAAGATAGGAATAAGCCGTACCACACTGTACAATGGGCCAACAAAAATATGGTCAGCATAAATTCATAAAATCATAAATAAATTACAATGGAAAGGTATTATCTACATAAATAAAGGTTAAGGGCTCGTTCACATGAAAAGTATTTCAAGTCGGAATCCATGCGGCTTCCGACATAAAATACTCATCTAAAACTGAAAGTAAGACCATTCCTATTGACCTCAATAGAAAATATGCCTGTAGTTCATACAATGTGTATTTTTGTTGGTTGGGTTTTAAATGATATTCGCGTACTCATTTGCATTAGCCTACTTTGTCTGGTGGTTATTCTGTCTAAGAACAATCTATTCATTTTGTGAGACTGAGTATTTTTCTCTAGTTAGTTCCCTCTTTTTCCCTTGATATATCCCCTGAGGAGATCCAGAAATCTGGGAGGATCGAAACATATCTGGATGGTGTTTGTTTTAATGGACTACTATGGCTTTTGTAGGCTGGGTGGGTAAGGTACAGGATAGAGCCACCCTTTTTCGGGGCGACAACCCTGTTTATTAGGGCTTATCCGTGTTTTGCTTATCTAGGGTTATCTAGGGTGAGCTCCTCCCCAACATCCTCTTTGGGTGTATATGTCATTTGTGTGTCTACCTTTTGAGCGATGCTCTTTTTTAGCATAGTTTTCATTAAAAATTATATTTTTTTCTATTATTGTTATTTTCCCTTTTTTTGACTTGATTCTGGGTTTTAAATGTAAAAATATATCGAACATGTTCATTCTTCCGTCAAATTCCACACGGAAAATTTATTATTGAGGTTAATGGGGGTTGGCTAAAATACTCATGTCCAAAACATCCAAAACATTGCTGCATCCAAAACCCCATAGCGATGAATGGAACTTGTTTTCTGACTGTAAATCCACCGGAAAAATAAACTACCTAGATCTACATGAAAAGCTCGTTGAAAACTGCGTCATCTGACATGATTTTCAATGGCAAAATCTGACGATTATATTTTTCTCTTAGTCTGGTTTTATCATAATTATTGCTTTTTTCAGGGTTGTACTGGACCATCCAAGTGGTAGAGAATCACGTGGGCCCAGGCCTTGACTTCACAATTGTTCCCAAAATGTTATACAAAAAATTCCCCATTTGGAGATGACTTTGGAGCCAGTTGTATGCCATTTGACTTTATCACAAAGTTTTTAAACCAATTATTAGTGAATTTGCACAGGTTCTCTATGGTTTGGGCGTTGGCCCTCAGAATCACTTCTTGTGGTAGATCCGTTGTTCCTGCCTTGGTCCTACAAAAAAATCTTCTAATTATCATTAAACAGTATAATATGTTTTGGACAGTATATTATAAAATTAGATTAAATTTTGATATCTTATTAAAGGGTTTAATGCAACCATTGGTGGGTTTAAGCCTTAAAGGGGTTGTCTCGCTACAAGGATTGCTTTTTATGTTAAAGATCTTGCAAAAACAAGTCACTTTGTAATATGTGTCCATTAAAAGTGTTCTACCTATTCTGAGATATCCCCTCTTGTATGGGCTGCATCAGCTCCCCAGGTCATATAGCTACAGACCTGTTCAATCTCTCATGATAGGCTGCCAGCAATGGTTGCTATAGCTACAGACCTGGCTTCTACTGCAGCCTAGTAAAAGCCAGTAAACACGCCCCTGAATTCAAAATGAAACCAAGAGCACTGGACTGAGGTGAGATGAATCAATGTAATGAGACAACCCCTTTAAATACACCTTTGATTTGCAATCTACTTACTCTTATTAGTGTTTTCTAGAAGAGTAACATCTTATGGAGCCCTCAGAATGAGATAGGTGGCCAATTTCCAGCAGAAATGGAAATAATTTACATATTATTTTAATTCCTTGAACTTACTGGCTATAGATTGACAACACACTACAATTACCATATAACTATACAAAGATGTCAACAAATTACAATTCTGAGTCATCAACAACCAAAAAACAACCAACAAATAGAAGACAAACTAAAGCAGAACTCAGTGACCAAAAACACTACATTGATCAATAAAACCAGCAACAACAGGATCTTCAGTTATATTTCAGAGCCAGTTTTATTAGATGTTCATGAAACATTTTGAATGCACTGTACAGCAAATCAAGGCGATAAAATGCCAGCGGCACTCGGTGTCCATAAACAGGTGATCCTTTAATGGTGCCAAAAGATAATACACAACGTGGTAATTGCACAGTAACAGAATGCTAACGCGTTTCGAGCCACTACTGGCTCTTTGTCATAGCATGACTGTACAGCAAAGCCCTTACGTTATTCATTTACAGCGTTTAACCATTTCAAGATCAATGAGACTTTTGAATGAATCAACAAAACTTCATGATGAGAAAGCTATTAGGGGATATGGAATCAATCATGCCATTAGATCACAAAAAAAGGTTTTTTTATGTCCAAAGACTTCAAACCTTCAACTATCTTGTAGGTGGTAGAGTTTGACATTGACACTGTATGAAAATCAAAGACTCCACTACTTTCTGTCATCGGAGTTATACAATTGACAAGGAACCTTGAACTTTAGCCCTTACGGGGTCCAATCCAACCAGTCTAAACTGTAAATCGGAATTTTTTTTTTCGCTCAATACTTTTGTTTAAAGGGAATGTGTCATCAAAAATGACTTTTTGTTTAACTCACATTTTTATGTTCAACGCATGTTTTAAGAATTTTTGGTTATTTTTTTTAATTTTCCATATAACTTTCAATATTCTTTAATAATTCTTAAGTCCTGCAGTTTTCACTTTGGCCACTAAGCCTAATAATAGCCTGACACTTCCTGTTCTGTAGTATAATGTTGTACCGTGTTAGCCATAGAAAGTAGTAGAAGAGTGAAGAAATCAGGCGCTACCTTTTAGAGGCTAACTGAGTAAACCTACTCAGTTAGCCTCTAAAAGGTATCGCCTGATTTCTTCACTCTTCTACTTCCTGTTCTGTACAGATAGATTCTCAGTTGTTTGCTCATTATCAGCGCGAAAAGAGTCAAACTGAAAGGAGACACCAGTGTGAACAGATAACACAGGATCCACCAGTCACAATAGGAGATAGTCACAGTTCACCTTTTCCCCTCCCTGCACACTGATTTCTTCCCAGGTTACAGAGCCTAGAAAACTCTCCTATAGAAGTCAATGGGACTGAGTCAGGCTTAAGTCTCCTATGTGCATGAAGCTGCTGTAAAGCATCTCTCTGCAAACAAGGCCTAGTGGCCAAAGTGAAAACTGCAAGACTTAATAATTATTAAAAAATATTGAAAGTTATATGAAAAATTAAAATAAAAAAAATTTCCTAAAAAATGTGTTTAACATAAAAATGGGACTTAAACAATGATTCATTTTTTGATGACACATTCCCTTTTACCACCATAAATGAAGCCGCAGTGTAATAATACAATGTTACTATCTTTAAATAACCATACCCTCCTTTTCAGCTGGTTTTGCTGCTTGCTTTGCAGCAGGTTTTGCAGGACCGGGTCCTTTTTTAATTGCTGAAAAAGAAGAAATGTAAAAAATTAAACTAGGTCACATATTGTAATAGTTTTTATTACTCTGTAGATACAATACAGCTTAATATATATTGCATATCATATTATTACATCATCAGCATTTAAGGTAAATACTCTCAGAGGAGCACCTTAATTATGTAGTGTTTAGAGGGGCATGCCACCTTCCATAAAGGGGTCTAGTTTAAAAAAAAAGGATTTTCAGCTTGCTATCTCTTCCAAAGTCACTTTTGTAAAGTAATTTCATTACATTTTCTGTGGGCTTCCTGCAGTTCTACCACAGCTGTCTGATGACCGGAAGCTGAATAGTTCTCTGCGTCTCGACACACAGGAAACAGCTCTGTGTCAAGACACAGAGATCCGGTAGCTCTATGTCAAGACAAAGAGATCATGTTATCAGGGGATGAAGGGGTTTGGCTTTTTTAGGGCAGTCTTTGAAGCCACACCCCTTTGATATTGTTTTTCAAGGCTTTCAACATGAGAAAAAAAGGGGGCATTCCCTGGGATGGTGGTTGGGATGGAAGAAGTCTGACAGAGCACAATAATTCTGGAGATTGTAGTTTTGCAGGACAAAGATACACAGATTTCAAACATGAAAGGGGGATTACCTATAGTCCAGGAAACACACAAATTAGCACAGAAAACATTCCAGGAAGATGAATGAAGACTCAAACAAAGGTAATTTTAAATCTTTTTGGGCAACCCCTTTAAGCATGCATTTCTGCCCCATAAGTAAGCTGCTACTTTATAGGTATGCTATGCATAGATAGTAACAGAGAAACGGTCAGTCAGACAGACAGACAAACAGACAGACAAACAGACAGATAGATATATGATATAGATACAGTAGGTAGATAGATAGATAGATAGATAGATAGATAGATAGATAGATTATAGCTATTTAGAGATGAAACCTATCCACTAACTATTCACTATTACTATTTTTTCTTATTGTAAAATAGTATCATATATCAATATTACCAACATGTAATACTCTGCAGTGATAGCTTGCTGTATTGCCTTTACTATTTACTTGTTACCTTGACTGTACTACAAGTCGTTCCCTATACAAAGTTACAGTAAAGTTATGAGCCTATTTTATTACATGGGATAGATGACTTACTCGCTAAATCTCCCAGAAATCCTTCTAGCCACTGGCAGAGAAGGAGAGAAAAGTCTAAACAAAGCTGTCAAAAATACAGCCCAGTAGCGGCTGGCTTAGCAAACCAAGGAGTATCCGACTCCTGTGACAGATGCTCAGAGGAATCCATGGGTCAATCAGCGATCCAGGCCACTGCTTCTTTTTTCCATAGTCTTAGCCTTTTCTACATGTTGCCTTATTTCTAGACTGCTGTATTATTCCAAGGACACCTTAATGTTTTAACATTTGGTTCCAAATGTTACACTGGTAAACACCACTTAAAACAGCCATTAGGTATAAGTTGTTCATATTTCAATGAGGATACTGGTTCTTCTACATTCTAATACCCAGAAGGGTAGCTAGCTGGTACTGCACTGAAAAGTGATCAAAGTATGGCAACTTCAAGTCTCCTTGCGAGACTATTAAATATTGTAAAAATTAATAAAAAAGGGGGGAAATGGTATGAAAAGTAAGAGCCGGTTTACATGGTGGATTTGTCCCTAAAAAAATTTGTTGTGTATCCAGGGCAAAGATCAACATGGATTAAAATTATCTGCAGTGGATTTTGCCACTGACTTGGACACAGATAAGCCCCTTTCATTAGGCTTAAGTTGTGTCCTGTCTGCCCAAGCAGGTTCATGTTGGTATAAATATATTGGGAGGCTGATTCCATGCTTAATTCACCCAGAGTTAGATGTGGTTTGGTTGCGTATTTCACCCTAAGATCTGTGTAAATCCCTGCCATGTAAATGAGCCCTTAGTAAAAAAAAACATGTCTAATGTTAATAACTAGTGATGATCAAACCCTAAAAAATTTTAGTTCAAGTCGAACCCCCAACTTTGAGAAGTTCGGTTCCAAGTTCGAGTTGAACTCAAACTTCCAACCACATTAAAGTCAATAGAAGAAGATGTTCTGGTTAATTTTTAGACCTATACAGGTTAGGAGAAGCTGTAATTACCATCCTTAACAGTACACCAACACTAGCGCATTATACGCCAGACACAACACACTGAAATGCGCCTAAAATGATACGCTCTGCACCTCCATAACACAGCATATCATTGGAAGTTTATGTAATGCGCCTAACGAGGCACATTGCGCACAGAAGCGCATAGCATATCATTACAAGTGTATATGTGTTAGACGCATTTCATATACTTGTTGTGATAAGTTATGCACCTCAGTGCACGATGTGCCTCAATAAGCACATTACATACGCTTCCAATGATATGCTATGTGACACGATTTGCGCTAATCGCGACACAAAGCATATAATTGGTAGAGTATGTACATCGCGCACGGAGGCGCATAACTTATCATTACAAGTATATGAAATGCACAAAACACATATACATTTGTAATGATATTAGGTGTTAGGTGCATTGTACCGCGATTTGCACTAATCGCGGCACATAGCGTTTCATTGGTAGAGTATGTAATGCGCCTATTGAGGCACATCGTGCACGGAGGCGCATAGCTTATCATTACAAGTATATGAAATGTGCCTAACACATATACACTTGTAATAATATGATAGGCGCATTACATACACGTCTTTATTCAAACGAACAGTAAAATGTTCGGTTCGGCTTGAGTTCTAAAAAATCGCAAAGTTCGACTCGAACGAACCTTTTTTTGAACGGTTCAATCAACACTATTAATAACCAACTAAAATATGCTTTATCTAAAAAAGAAAAAAAAACATGTATTTGATTTCCTAAAATAGTGAACGCCATAAAAGTAGCAATGCCAGAATTGCTATTTTTATTTACAGTATTTTATCTCCCCAAAAACACAATATAAAGTGATGAAAATTGAATATGTGCACTAAAAATTTACCCATGGAAACTACACCTTGTCCTGCAAAACATTAGAATAAAAAACAAAACATAAAAAACATATACATTTGGTATCTCCTATTCACATTGACCTGAGAAATGAAAGGGGTTTTGCCATTGAGTATACCCAGAACTCCCATAGACATGAATGGGGAACAGCTAAACAAGCACGGTCAAAGCAATAATTGTAGCCAAATGGCTGGCTATGGCAGCCAGTGGTTAAACAACTTTCACGTTAAACTGTTGGACATGACAATGATGGGGCATATCCTAAAACCTCTTCCTTCGGCACCAAGAGAGCTTGACCCACCCCTAGAGCTGGCAGCAGTGTTGAACTTTGGAGTTTTGGTAACCAGTAGACACTCGGAAGCTTGCCATGAAGACAGGAAAAAGGAAGTGTACGATACAAAAATTCGAGTTTGGACAAATCATCCTGACCCCAACCTGAAGCACAAAACTACTATTTATGTATTTGTTACAATTTTCAAGCACAGAAAAATGTAAGTACATAACAATTACTTTCATGCAGTTATAACGACAGCCTTGGAAACTGCAATTCTCTTATATTCTTCTCTGTATAACTCTTCAAGTTGCATCATGACCTGAGTAAGCAGATGTTATCAACTCCAGCCTCAAGCTATTATTTGGATTGAGGTTCGAATTCTGACTTGTACCGTTTTGGTTGAAAGATTGGCATTATTGTCGAGATCATTCGTATCATCTTGGCAGAACATAGTCAATCCCCTCTTGACTAGTTCAATATTGATTCTAACTGGGTCTTTCAGTTGTATTATATTAAATAGGTCAGGTTCAGTTATTTTACCATAAAGGTCAATAAAAACTGCAATAATTATGGTTAGTGTTGCATAAATCTTTCCCTGTTCGCTTTGACATTGGTTCATCAGAACTTTTCGGAAAATGTGGGTTGAGGACATCTTGATCCTGAATTTATTTACTCTGACCCTAACCGTAAAGCCAGCCCTAATCCTCATTGTAATCATTACCATAGTTCTAAATTGTAGTTTTTTACACTGGTCTGCAGGTCTCAATTTATTGTTCCCCAATGTCTCAGATCTCTGTAACCTCCGGTTCCATGGCGCTCCCACTTTGACTTGACATCTGATGTCACTTCCAGTACAACTCACATCAGGGTTCCCTAAAGTGACATTGAACCAGAAGTGATATTGGACGTGACTTTGGACAGGAAACGACATTGGAAGGTGAGTTTCCTGGTACCGAAGGTGATGGGGACCGGTAAGTTTAGCAGTACATATCAGTACTGAAGAATTTTCACCCAAAATTTTTTGACCAAAGCAGGACACTAATTATGATTGTTATTTTGCGTATGTTTTTTGGGGTTTTTAGTTTTTTTCATCACATAAGGAGTAGGTTATAGTGGGCTCGATTGTTTCTGCATTGATGAATGTTGTATGCATGGTAATGTCTGAAATCCCTACTCCTCTGGTTTTATGTTAATCTCTGCTGGCATAGTCATGGAGAGCCACATCAATGCAGATATCTCAAGGATCAGCTCCTGATATAGCATAGAATATTGCTGAACCATCAGATAAGTAGATGTGATAACTGTTCTTCCTTCCAATAAGTAGTCTCGCATCCAATAGGGCACTCACTCTTACCTCATATCCCTTCATAGCCTGTTTTAAATAAGCCCTGGTATGCTTGAGGAGCACTCAGGTTCCAAACGCTTTACATGTAGTAAAGAAGATAGAGTTCCCCACACGTCCTCTCATGGTTCCTTAATTCTTCTCTCTGAGATATCCAAGACTTGAGGCAGCTGTTGGTGTCCCTGTGTGCTCATGCTGGTACATGGACAAGCAGCTGAGACTAGAGTGAATTATGTCCCACATACTTATCATTTCTAAGCAGCTACAGATTAAAGAGTGGAAGGCTGTTATGTTTAGAGGGAAAGAAAACCCTTCTTCCACTTACAGAGGATAATCCGCTATAGCCCCATGTCTTTCTCAGTATCTATACATAAGGTACAGTGTTATTTTCCTGTAGTGTCTTTTTCTGTAACTTCTGTATATCCTCGTAGGATTAGAACATAGTTTGGTAATCCTAACCTGATGTCGTTGTCATCATAAATTTGGTTGCGTTAGTATTCTAACATCTACTACAAAAACGTTGTCTAGGTATTAGTTTACCAATCGCCTGTCCATCAAAGCAACCATACATATTTACTCCTTTTAACCTCTGTTTAATGGCTGACTTAGGGTAGCATTTACTTTAGGGGGCTTGCAGTTTATGTGCCCTGAGAGTTAGGGAGTGGGGGTTGCCAACAAGCAGCTCTGACTGGTCACAGTATTTAGATATAGGGATTAGACTCAGTTTTTGTTGTAGATGAAGGACATCCTAGTTACAATAAACATATTGGAACTAAAAGAAACTCAGTAAATTGATCAATGGATATATTAATATTTAATTGATGCCATTTAAGTACCATACTAGAGGGTAGACAGTGAAATCATAAAAATATCAGATATCTGTGCTACACCATAAAACAGCTATTTTGACTGCCAAAGTAACTCTGTGCGCCATATATCTTACAAAGATGTGCTAACGTCCAACAATATCAGTCAATGGTAACCACCACTCAGCTTACAAAGTCTATTCTGCTTTTGGGGGGTGGAGGCATCATTCATATTGCATTGTCCTGCTGCTGTCACCTTTCCTCTACTCCTTTGGATTCTCTTCGCTCATTTCCGGGTCTAGGCAGTATTAACCCTTCCTACTCTCTTCCACCACATTGTACCATATAGGTTGGCTATTTGAGCTCTTCCTGTCTTTGGTCTTCCTTAAAGATAGTGTCATAAAATAAGTAGAATATTCTAGCACATATTCAAGCATAAACAACTATAGGTAGAGTGAAGGTTCAGAGACCTCAAGACATCACTTAACTAGGATCCAATATAAATTTACAGCAATTCTTATGCCTAATGGCCTTTTACTTTGACTTTTTTGAACACAAAGTAATAGGAAATAGTTCTTTCATACTTTATTAGCCCACTTCTATTACCTAATAAATGAAAGCCTAAATAGAAACAATCATTGAGCCTACAGACATTGGTAGTCCATACTCCAAAAACACATCTTTGACAATGACGTAAAGTTTGGGAGATTTCCCATACTATTTGATAATATATGAGAATCATGTAATTATAAATTCAAGCCAATGGGTGATTTAATGTTTTCCAAAGATTACATGGAAGCCATTTTAAAAAAAGAATAATTATGAGATGAACTTCAACTTGACTTGGAAGAAAGTTCATGTCTATGGGACTCTTCAGTAGAATAGGAATGTAAGGAATGCAATATGAGTCTTATTCTATCATATCAATTTATAAGAGGGAGTCTCATATGGCAAATGCTTATTTCGTCTATCGGCCACTAATTAAAAGAACCACACCTGAATGCTTCTATTCCTTGAGTGAGCCTCCTCCTGTTTGACTAGCGCTTGACCTTTTAATCCCCTTCTCAGATTTCGGCCTTTCTGGGTTATGGCCTAATTGGGACAGATAGAACTGGGCAACGGTCTGTTTATTAGATATGTAACTGAGATATTATTAGCTGTTTGCTTTGGCTAGTAAAATCATACCGATCAGCAAAAGTTCATAGACATAAAAGGGGTTATCCGGGAGTTTAAAGATTCATAGAACACTATAAACAGAATTTATATTGAAAAGTATATTCCACTACCTTCATGTGTCTGCTTTCTTTTATTTTGCCTCCTTATTCATCTATTAAAAGATCAGTGACACTTTCTGGCTGTGGGAGTGTCAGTAGTTCTCCAGCAGCTCTTTCCTACAAGTCTCAGAATCCATTGCAGTTACAATCAAGGACTTCACTGTATCCACTCCCTAATCCTCCTAGTACCTCTCTGCCCTGTACACCCTTTCATCATCATTCTCAGAAATGTACACGTCATGCCCCTGCATCTGTGCTCCAGTTCACTTCCTTGGTCTGGGAAGTACTGTGCACCAATCAGTTGGTGACATGGTAAAAAAAAATATTTCAGTACCTATAACATATTTTATACATGTACAAATATATATCTTTTGGTTTAAATATTTCTATGTATGTGCTATACATTCCTCTACCGCATATACACAGCTATCCCATAATTTTAACTGTGATTGCCGTGGAGAATGTGGCATCACCCAGCTTTCTAGCATCTAAGAAAGCTGGGTGATGCCACATCCCATAGAGCAATCAGTCTTTGATCATAGAATAGCTGTGTGCCTGCTGTATGGTATGTATCATCCCCAGCTGAGCCTGGCTTCAAAGCACACCCACTGAGTGATGACAAAACGTCCATTGGGGCCATGTGATCAATGGACATCACATGGTTTGTAGGAAGAAGAAAGTGGAGTAAAGTGCTCTCTGACTGGTTTTGCAAAGCAGAACAGGTAAATCATTTTTAATGAGTATCCACTTTAAAGTTCAATATAATTAAGTTGTGAGCTCTATAACAAATAAAAAGAAAGTCCTGGAGAACCCCTTTAAAGTAAAAAAAAAAAAAAACTGAATAACTTACTCGGATCTCAAATGAAATCACTCAGTTTCAGCCAGGCTTTATTTAAACACTATTTTAGACAACTGTAAGAACTAGTCCTGGACAGTATATAAATAATATACTATCAATGTACAGACATTTGCCTTTTTTATTTGTCATACCATTAAATAATTCCACAGATAAAAAAGATAAATTTGCATCATAAAGTACCTAGTAAAGCAGTTATCTGGCTTAGAAAACCTAACGCCCTCACGGCCACATGTATGAAACGGTTTTGGTCTAAAACTTTTTTGCCCATAGGTTTCTAGGTTTCTATGGGGAAAAAAGTGAGTTTTAGACCAAAACCGTTTCATACATGTGACCCTTAGAGCTTTCTGATGTCATCTGTTCACATTCCTCATCTATTAGCCAGAGCAGTTAATAGCTACAAAGAGTGTCACTTGCTCTGGAGGACCTTGCACGACTAAGCATTACACAGACATTTCTCTACCAAATTGCAGCTGATTTTGGGACTTCTACAAAGTTGAACATGTGATTAGCAAATCAGCTATGTATTCAGTTCTGCTAATTACTCTGACATAAGAGCAGGAGATGTTTGTGTAAAGTCCAGAGAAACTTCAGAGCTAAAGTAAACAAAAGTAATTAATCTCCTTTGTTTGTTAGATCAGATGACATTCAAGCTCTATGCTCTGACGGAAGTTCTCTGTACTGACCTGTGTGATGGCGTCATCCCTGTTATCAGACAAGACAAACAGCAGGGGAGAGCAGGGCAAAGCAGGTCAGTAACCTAGAGAATCCTGAGTGCCCTCAGAGCTGATAAAATCACTTTTATCTCCTCAACAAAGAAAAATAGACAAAGCAATATGTTTGGAAAACATCTTCATTTACTGTTTCCTACATGTTAAAAGCTAATCTTTGTAGTGAGACAACCCTTTTAACCTGTACTCTTCCAATAATCTTTACTATATCTTTATACATCAGGGTAATGGCATCTGGCAATGGGAGACCTTGCTTACTCTAAAAAAAGACCATGTGACACTATACTAAGATTTTTATCACCACACATATCAGATTTTGAAAAGTGTCATTTACAGTATCGGTGTCTTGGACTACTATGGAAGTAGCTTGTAAGTGCCCCAATCATCAGATATATAAAAATAGTAATAAAAAATTGTGAATTGGGTTGTCTGGATTACAACAACATTTTAATATAAATTAGTAGAGAATTCTGGGTTGCTAGATTGGGGTCCCCTGATCAGGGCTATCATTTTTTTAGCCAGAGCAGAGAATGTCTATAAATAGATACAGGCATTACACGGATACCCTAACAAACGTGGTGCTGCGTCAAACTAAACGCTTGGTGCCAGGGTCCTCTAAAGATAACAGGTAATCAGTGAGCAGGGCCGGGACGATGGATAGGCGAAGGTAGGCGATCGCCTAGGGCGCCACTTCATCCCAGGCAGAAAAGGGGGCACAAGAAGGCATCAAGTGAGCTGAATTTTCCATTTGGGGGGAACTTTGTGCTTTATTTGCCAAGGGCACCAGAATACCTTGTCCCAGCTCTGTCAGTGAGTATGTCCTTGGTGGGGCATCCTGTGATCAGCATATTGTTAGGAGACACTTCTCATAAAACCAAAATAGAAAAAAAAAATCTTGCTTGCTTGTCTGCCTGTCTGAGTCTTCATTTAGCGCCCTACAATTTTTTTTTGTACTAATACCTACTTTTCATGTGCTGTATGTAGTCTCCATTCTTTGCAGCTGAGCAGCAGCATTTCCTATTTGAAAACTGTTTCTCCTTGCCCTGTAAAACTACAATCCCAAAGTCTTTGTTATGCTTTGTCTGTCTTCTTTTACCCAACTTTAGTTCCTATTCCTACCTCATGTTGAAAGATGTAGGAGGCAGAAATTGAGAGTCGTGGCTTCAAAGGCTGTCCTGAAAATAGTCAAACTCCTTTGGTCACCTAATTTCCTGGGCTTGACTCAAAACTGTTTCCTATGAATGGAGACACATAACTACTGAGAAACAGAAAGCCACAGAAATTGTAATTATTGTATGGAAGATATTTTGCTCAGAATTTTCTTTTTTTTTCTATTGGACAACCCCTTAAATGGATTATGATTTGCAGGTACTTTCAATTTATTTGTTTATGAATTCACTGGTGACGATTGCGTGCACCCGATTGTTTTTCATGCGGCAGATGGGATCTTCCAGCAAAAAAATGCAACATGTCACATGGCTAGAAATGTCCGATATAGGTTGGAAGAGCCTGACCTGGCCCCTAATTCCCCAGACTTGAACCTAATTGATAATATATAGGACCACCTCTTCACTCTTTGGATTCTCCCCCATGGAGCCTCCAGCAGCTGTGGGATGCATTTGGCTCCAGATACCTGGGAAAACCTAGCAGGACCTTATTGAGTCATTCCCAGCCTGCCTAGCTACTGTCTATACTGCATAGGACAGTTACCCTGGATATTAGCTGGTGGTCATAATAATGTGACTTGACTGTTTATTAGGAATTGTGTTTTGTCCATTATAGAATATGACTAGAGATGGGCGAATTTCTCAAAAATTCAGTTCGCCGACGAATCGCGTTAAAAACAGCTATTTCCTGGCTGCAGAGAGCCTGTAGGGTGCTGTAGAACATTGTGCCATGCTTAAATATGCAGAGGGAGCTTGGTTTGGTCTTCATACAATGCTGTGTTTTAGTATGACACGCACATGACTGCCGCCGCAATTAGAATCGCTTCACCCTTCAATTCCCTGGGCACTTACGGGGGCAAAACTGACCAAAAAACTGAAGTGGGAACACAGCCTGACAAGGTAACATCAGCGCCAGCTGGAAAGAAACGAGCTGAGGGCTAAGATCCTACGATAGTGTCAAAGAACACAGAAGTAGGTTACCGCAGCCGCCACAGATCGCAGCACAGGAGTCAACCTGCGAGGCCACAGCATCCGGTGTTTTCTAGCAGCCATGTGTTGACCACCCACTAGGTCATACACTTTCTCCCAGATGACATCTGACAACCCCAGCCAAGAGTCGATGGGTTTGTCACACACAACCCCTTGTTGGCATGGCCCGGGAGCAGGTGAGGGGCTCTCACATGTTCTCAACCCACCTCTGTCCTGTTCGCTTCCCACAGCCAGAGAACTACTATGTGCTGTGGCCTCTGCGCCACTAATACAGTGAGGACAAATATTTGAGGACAATGGCAGCAAAGAGGTGGGGAAGATACATCTGCTGCCTTCTTGCAGAAGCGGGCAAATAGTGATGAGGAGAGTTGCAATGGGGGGTTATGTTGTGAGTGGTCAGGCTTTGTACAGCGACACCATTGAGGTGGATGGCGGTGATAGGCAAACACTAATCGATGTAGCCGATTGCACTTGTGAGCCAGGTGAAGCAAGCAAGGCTGGGACAAAATAAGGTGCCCTAGTTAAACAAGGCATAAAAAGCCCCCCAAATGGAAAACTCAGCCCACTCCATGCCTCCTTGTGCCCCCTTTTCTTCCTGAGATGAAGTGGCGCCCTACGCGGTCACCTACCCTCGAATACCCATTGTCCCGGCCCTGGAAGCATTCCGTCTTCTCGCCCTTAAGTTTTAGGAGATGGAAGGATAAGATGGAGGATTTGGACGACAGACAATCTGGGATCTTGGACAGTAGAGAGTTAATGTCTGGGCGGAGCTTTGGTGGTAAAATCACCTACTCGGCGGTGTGCCAGTTTTTTGACGAGACACCAGATGAGGCGAACATAACTATATGTAGAATCTGTGGGCAGAAAGTAAAGCGTGACCAGGGACCTAACGTTGGCACCACGGCCCTGCATCAACATCATGCAGTGTCACCATACGTGTTTCAGATGTGGTGGTCCATCCTGTCCTAACAGCTGCAGTTGCACGCCTCCCATTTCAGGCAGTCAAGGCTTAACCACCTCTGCTGAAGACAACTCCCTGTCTATTACATCATCTACCGGTCCAGATACTCCTGCTCCTCGGCACTCATGGTGCCAGCAGTCGTTCACCGAGACGATTGACAAGAGACAACAGTATGCGTCTAGCCATCCCTAAGTGCAGAAGCTGACCGTGCTCCTGTCCAAGTTGGTGGTACTGCAGTTCCTCCCTTTTCAAGTGGTGGACTCTGCACCATTCAAAGAACTGGCCAGGAAACTTGGCATTCACTTCAGCCATTGTAACGACACGGGTAGTGGCTCCTCTGGACAACCGCAAGCGGTGGTAGCGGTCACGCCAGGGAGCGGGGTCTAAGTGGGTCCCGGTTTCTACCAGAGCCTGCCGCAAGGCAGGATGGACTTTCTGCGGCGGGAGTCCTACCAGGTCGCTACCCCTGGCATGACTAGCTTGCGGTGGCAGCCGAGGCACAGCGAGGTACAGAATCGTAAGATGAAACTCGTAGTCAAAGGTAAAGCCAACAGGTCAGGGCAGGCGGCGGAGATTTGAGGTCAGGTAATGTAGCAGAAAGGTTGGGTACACGGGCAGACTGGAACTGAAAAACAGGGGGAAATTGATGAACAGGAATAAATATTAACGGGGAAATTTATGAACAGGGGGAAATTGATGAACAGGAATAAATATATTAACAGGGGGAAATTATTGAACAGTGGGAAATTGATGAACAGGAATAAATATATTAACAGGGGGAAATTATTGAACAGGGGGAAATTGATGAACAGGAATAAATATATTAACAGGGGGAAATTATTGAACAGAGAAAGGCCATTAACGATTTTTGATGATCCAAGTGGACAGGATGATTCCCCTGGGCGAACAAAGTCACACACGGGAGGAAATGCTCAATCAGGTTGTTCAAGTCTTACACCCATCTGCAAGACATTCTAAAAAGGGCCAGGAAACTTTGCATGCACTTCAGCCGTTCTTACACCACCAAGCACACCCTCCTTAAGCTGCAGCGGCAGACCAGCCTTCCCCACATAGGCTGATATGTGACATTTTCAAACAGGGGAATTCCAGCCTCCATATGTTGGAACGACTCTATGAACAGAGAAAGGCTATTAATGGTTTATTGATGATCCAAGCAGACAGGAGTACACCCCTGTGTAATTTTAATGTCGGCCAGTGGCAGCTCATGCGTGACACCTGCCGTTTGCTCAGGCCCTTTCATGCGGACATGCGTTATTTGTCAGTTGCCAGGACTACGGGATGAATAACATCATTCCACTGCTTCATGTTGTCACGGACAGTGGTAGTGGATCCACTGGACCACCGCAAGCAATGGCAATAGCCACGCCAGGGTGCGGGGTCTAAGTAGGTTCCGGTTTTCACCAGAGCCCGCCGCAAAGCGGGATGGACCAGGTCGCTACCCCTGACGTGACTTGCTTGCGGTAGTAGCCGAGGTGTAGCGAGGTACAACATCGTAAGGCAAACTCGCAGTCGGGGACAAGTGTAAGGTCAGGACAGCCGGCAAGGATCGTGGTCAAGGGACGGAGGCAAGAGGTACAGTACACGGATATGACAGACAAGGCTGAAGGAAACTCTTTCTCTATAGGCTCTTAAAATTATTATTAGTATTATTTATTTTATAGTCTTGGAGGCGGTTGTGTGAGGAGCCTTTTCCATTACAAATGCAGCTAAAGAATTTCCACAGTTTTCAAAATCTGGACACTTGGATAATAGTTCAGCAAACTTTTCCTTTATCAGCTGTGTTATCTGTTCATGAACAAATGAACGTTTATCAACTTGCTTTCTTAAACCACTTGAAATCTGTGTGGATGTAATTTTTTCCACCGGTAACAGGCGAGGCCCTCCAGAAAGACTTGTGTTTTTAGTTTCTGTAAGTTGGACATACGATTCACATTCTTCATACAAAGCCAGTTTTGCAGCATTTGCTTTTGTTTCTTTTTTGTTCTGTCCCATTCTAGTTTTGTACTGAATTCTATCAACAATGGCACAGAATGCAAAATAAGCACCTAAAACATTCCCTGTAGTTATGGTCTCCTTCAGTTCAAGTTCCATACACTGCATTTGAACAAACTGGTGTAATGCAGAAAATGGATTTAAACCACCACGTTTATACTTCATGAGTGTTTGATCGTCACTGCTGTCCTCCTCAACGGTCTTGGTATGCAGAGGTTGACCGTTCACCAAAAAACCTACCATGCCACTCTCCACATCGATACTTCAAGAAGCAGAGGATGTCTGCCACACCTCTTTGTTGCCAAGTAGCTGCTGACTGTCCTCAAATTGTATAGTGGCGCTGAGCCCAGACCACATACTATTTTTCTGGCTGAGGGACCTGAACGGGACAGAGGCGGGTTGAGGACAGGTGAGAGCCGCTGACCTGTTCCCGGGCCATGCTAACTAAGAGTTGTATCTGACGAACCCACCGCTAGGGTTGTCAGATGTCATCTGGGATGAAGTTGATGACCTACTCAACCAATCAAGAACCCTTGGGTTGGTGGTCAACACATGGCTGCTACATGACACCGGCAGTTCTGGCCTCACCGAGTCACCCCTGCTGCGACGTCCCCTTACTGTTACTTCAAAAATTTACAGACTCTGTTTAATGAAGATATTTGTATATGATAAATACACACCCTGTATTTGACTTCAAATGAACCCACTGACAAGCTTGGGTAACCCTTGGATACAAATTGCGCTCCACAAATGGCCAGGAAAAATTTACTTGTATGTGCCGTTTAAAAACACTGTTTATTTTACTGATTACAATAGCACAAACATGCTTAATTAACCCTTTGATATCAATTGCGCAAAGGAAATGAGCTGCCAAAAATTTACTGGTATGTGACGTGTTAAAACGACATGTATTTTACTGACTACAACAGCAGAAACACGCTTAAATAACCCATGGATATAAATTGCGCAAAAGAAATGAACTGCCAAAAATTAACAGGTATGTGGCGTGTTAAAACGACGTGTATTTTAATGACTATAAAAGCAGAAACAGGCTTAATTAACCTTCGGATATGAATTATGCTACAGGAAAAATTTCGTCTTTGGCGTTGAGAAACACTGTTTCTTTTACTGACTACAATAGCAGAAACATGCTTAATTAACCTTTGGATATAAATTATGGTACAGGAAAAATGTCTTCTTTGGCGTTGAAAAACACTGTTTCTTTTACTAACTATAGTAGCAGAAACACGCTTAATTAACCTTCGGATAGGAATTCTGTTACAGGAAAAATTTCGTCTTTGCCATTGAAAGACACCGTTTCTTTTACTAACTACAATAGCAGAAACACGCTTAAATAACCCATGGATATAAATTGCGCAAAAGAAATGAACAGCAAAAAATCAACTGGTATGTGGATTGTAAAAACGCTGTTTCTTTAACTGAATACAACAGGAACAGGCTTAGATAACCCTTGGATATTCAATGTGCTCCAGAACTGACCAGATAGCATTAACCCCTTAACGACCGCGCACCGTCTTTTGACGGCGGCCGGTAAGGGTCGTTCGTCTGCAGCGACGTCTTTTGACGTCGCTGCAGACATCGGGGTTTGCGGCGCCCGGCGCCACAGCTGCGCTAGGATCGGGGCTGAACTACACAGCCCCGATCCCAGAGCATCTCCTGCAGGCATCGGGGAGCGGAGGAAACCTCCGCAACCCGATGCTTTAACCCTTTGATTGCGGCGGTGCGTTACCGCAGCGCAATCAAAGGGATCCCCTGCTCTGTCGGGTGATCGGAACGCCCGTCACCCGACAGAGCTCAGGGACCGGCTGCACAGTCAGCTCTGGGACCTAGCATGGCCCCAGATTGTCTGTGTAAGAAGCCAGTGAATTAGGATGCACTGTGTGCTGTCCTAATCACTGCCTGTGTCAGACTGACACAGATTAGCATGTATTAGCATATATGAATATGCTAATACATTACTAAGTGTAAAAAAAAAAATAAAAAAAAAATGTTAAACAGTTCTCCCTTCATGGGAGTCAAAAAAAAGTAAAAAAAAAACATAAAAAAAAAAAATAATAATAAAATAAAAATAAATATTTAATAAAAAATAATTGTACATAAATTACACGCACAAAAAAACCTACACATATTTGGTATCCACACGACCGTAATAACCTGTAGAATTAATCTAACAAGTTATTAAGTGTGAAATGTGAATGGTGTAAAAAAAAAAAAAAATTTTTGTAAAAAAAAAAAAAAAAAACTGCAATTATTTATAATTGTAATTAAAAAATTCCCTTATAAAGTAAAAAATTTCTCGAATAAAACGAGGCCTCAAAAAACCCCTGCTCAAAAAAAAAAATAAAAAAAAGTTCCAACTGTTTAAACCAAGGGGGGCCAAAACAAAAAAAAATTTCTGGTCTTTAAAAACCTACTTTTAAAGGGCTTTCCCGGGTTTAAAGGGGGTTTAAAATGAATATGAAAGTTTGCACACGGACTTAAATTCCCAATACCCCCAAAAATCAAATTTAAAAAACGTAAGAGAAGAAATTCTCGAGAAAAGCTGTACACCCCCCCCAAAAAATTCGCTGAAAAAAAAGTGGGGTTTTTTTTTTTTGTGTGAGATCTCAGCAAACGGACCCCTCAAGCTCAACAGGGCCCAAAAGTGGGGGTGGAGCCCCAGCTCGGGGCCCGGACTTAAAAAGTCCCGGTGACGTCACAGAATCCCCCCGGTCCCGTTTGGGTTCATCCTGCACATGCCCAAAGGCAGGCAATCCCCTTCTTCCCCCAAGTGCTTTTGCCCCCAAAAAAACGCCATGTGCCCCGCACCCCCTTTTAAATCAAAAAAAACACCTTCGTTCCCTTTGAATAAACCCCCAAAACTTTCGATTTTCCGTTTCCAAGAAGCAAAGGGTTTTCCCCCTAAAATTTTCAAAAAACGTTTTTTCCCACTTTGTTAGAAATTTGATTTCGCCCACCAAAATATGAAAACCATTTCCTTTTAAAGTTCCCCCAATTTTCTTTTTTTAATGAAAAATTACTAAGAAAACCAAAAATTTCTGAAATATTTTTGTTTTAAAAATAAAAAAAAAACTTTTTTTCTATATTTAAAAACGAAAGTAAAAGGGCCCAAAAAATAAATAAAAAAACCCCAACTTATATCTTTGGGCCTTTTTTAAAACTCAATTTTTTGGACAAATTTTAAAAACCCAGCATTTAGAAACTAAAGCAAAGCAGAGCAGAAGCTGAAGGTCATGACTAGTTGTCTACACCTCAGTAAATCTGCATGGTTGTTAGCTTGTAGACTGTTTAATGACCGGGTTTCACCTAAATTTAAAACCAACCCCCAGAGGCAAAAATGTTTTTCCAGCCTCCATCAATGCTTTAGGGTAAATTTAAACTTTTTTAAAAGACCATGTTTTTCAAAAAGAAAAGGTTAATTGTAAAAGGGGGCCCACAAGCGATGGGAATTTCATTTTTTATTCAAATTTTTTGGAATAATGACTTTCGGGACGGGGTTTAAAATTCATACCCCAAGGGTGATCCACCCCTCTTTTTATTTTAAAATTAAAACTTATAACAACTTTATTACAAAACTTTTTTAAATACATTTAATTAAAAGACTTTTCAAATATACAAAAGGGGATATTTAAGTTAAAATTGGGTTGGGGTTAAACCCCCGTTCAAAGCGACCACGGCCCCAAATCTTCCCCCCCAAGCATGGCTTAAACGAAGAAAACACCGGGAGCCCAAGCAGTTTTGTGGCTAACTCGCCGCAGACTTTTTCGGGGAAGGGTCCCTCCCCCTTAAAAAAAGGGAGGGACTTCCCCCAAAAAAGTTGCGGGCTAGTTTTGTTTTTTTCTCTTTTTTGGGGGAAAACAGGACTATTTAAAACCAAAACAATGGAGAAAAGAGGGAGATATTTTCCAAAAAATCCAAAGGGGCCCTTTAAAAAAAGGTTCTTTTTAAAAGATAAATTAAATAAAAAACCGGGGTTTTGCCCACTTTTTTTTTTTTTTTTCAAACCCTTGGGTTTGCTATGTCCATTGTTTCTCTTTATTTTGTATTTTTAAGGATTTTTGAATGAATAAAGCTTTTTGATATTTTTATGGAGACCGATGCGAATCTATTACTTTTCTAATTAGTTCAGCTGTGATATCCAGCATGGAGGGGGTTTAGTTGTTTTATGTGGGTTCCCATTTGAAAATTTTCTTTGTGGGAAAAGATTAGGCAACAATACTTAAATGCTTCAAAATAAAAAAACAAAACAAACAAGATCTCTGCTTATTCTATCACTTTTTTCATTAAAGGGGTGTTATCGTTTGAGCGCTCGTTCCCTTTTTGCTAATTTTCCCCAGATTGTTTTGAAATTCAGGGGCATGCCCTCTCCTGTCACAAAGGCCCCCCCCCTTTTTCTCCTCCCCGGAGGCTGTTTTCCCCCTCCCCCCCCGGGGCATTTTCCCCCCCTCACTGAAAAAAGGGGGGGCAAGTCAAATTTTGGGATGAAACCCGGGGGTGGGAGAAGGGTTTCTGGATATAACAGCCTGTAGCCTCCTGCCCCGCTTATGTCTGCAGCCCCCCAGGCTCCAAAAATCCACAAAACACCCTTTTCATAAAATTTTTAGTTTAACCCCCCAACTGAAAAACCAGCACTTTTCTTCTAGGGGGGTTTTCATCCAAAATTTTTACTGGACAAAAAGGCATGAATCTTTACTCAAAAAACAAAATCAGCTTCAAGTAAAGATTTTTTCTGCTTCCTGTCAGTGAAAAAGTGAGTGAAAAAAAATGGGGGGAGAACAAATCAGCTTTGAGAAAAGGCCCCTGCTCAGTTTGAAACTAACTTGGGTGGGGGGTTGAGCTAGAGCACATGATAGCATTGCTTTTTACACAAAGGGGGTTTGGAGCTAGCCCCCTCACAGGAAATTTTTATATTTTTTTTCCCCCTAAATTCTAACATATGTAGAGAGACCCTAAAAATATATTCAACCTATAATGATATATATACCCAAACGGGGCTCCCCTAATCAGCTCATCCCCCAGAATATATGCTTTATCACGTAATTGGAAGTGTTTGGGTGTGACGCAAGGATAGGACACTATATAGGGAGCTTTGTGTGTTTTATGAATAAAATTATAGATGTCACACATATATTTTTTTTCTTTACATATGTACAAATTTTAAAAAAAAAAAAAACTACTGAGGGGTTTGAACCCCAAAACCTCTGTCTTGCAGGCTAATCCCCTAAGCACGCCTAAAAAGCATTTAAACAGACAGTGGAATCCTTATGTTATACCAACAGGTGATGACGTCATAAAAAGGGGGACTTGCATTCGATCTGAAACAGAACGCCTTTTTTTTCCAAAAAAAGCAGCTTAAGGAAAAAAATGGACCTTTGAGGGGGTTTTAATCACCTTTTTGGCAAAAGCCCCAAAACGGGCAGAATTTTGCCCAGACCTTCACCTAGACCTGGAGATGTACATAGAGCCAGCAGACCTGGTTTCACAAACGATTTTAACAGCTAAGGGGGAGTAAACACAATTGCAGGCACCCAATCACATGAGGGGGGCGTGGCCCGGGGGCTTTCGTCGGGGGCTTTATCCCAACAGGCGAATAAAATGTCACCAGCCAATCACAGTGCAGGGCTGCTAGGGTGCGAGAACGACCAGGGGCTTCTGACCAGCAAAACAAAAAGAAGACAGTTTTTTACAGAATGCTTATATCTGCTAAACCAAGTAAAAAGAGGTAATGCAACCCAATTACAAAAGTGCTTATTTTTACTGTCCCCATAATCTGAGACATGATCTTTGTAATGATAAAACCCTTTAACGGGGTCCACCACAGTAGAAATTGTATTACGTTGAATAGATATTAGCAAAATAGTACACTTTGAAAATATATGTACTTATCAAAAACGAATACTCCTTCCTACAAAATCAGGTTGATACAACTTGTATCCCTTATTTCTAGTAGTTATGACCAGCCAATGTTTTTTTCTCTTATGTAGTCGAGCATGCTCAGTTCATACTCCTGAGAGCCTCCATAATGCTATTAACTGCTATAGGAGGCACAGCTTAGAAGTAAGGCAGTGGTTGGTTAGTTGAGAAAAAGTCACGTGACCAAAACAGAATCCCCACCACTAACCAGACACGCTGATGAAATGAAAAGTGGAAGAGTGGGATGTAGAGGCAAGCACAAAAGGTGATGTGAGGGGTATTTTTCTCTGATACACATATAATTTAACTAAACTAAAGGATATGTAATGTTTTGTGGGTAACTTTGATGATAATACCTCCTCTTTAAAGGGGTTGTCTCATCTCAAAGTTTCGTAGGATGCATGAATGAAATAATGCTGCTTGGCTCTGTCACTTTCTAGTCAAGCTGTCTGTAATTAGCATATGAGCTCCATGTATTCAGACCTCTCTGTTTATTGGTCTAGATTAAATAAATTATCTTCTCTGAGGTCCAGAGAAGCTTCTGAGCTAATGTAAACAGTACAGTAATTACTGTCTTTTGTCTGAAAGATCAGATAACATACAAGCTTCAACACTGCCTGCTGCAACCTGTGAGATGACATTGTTCTATCTCTGCTATCAGATAGAACAAACAGGGGATAAGGAGTACACAAAGGAGTACACAAGTCGGTCACTTGGGGAACCTGAGAGCCCTCAGAAGGTGATAAAATCACTTGTAGCTCCTTAACAAAAAAAGATGAACAAAGCAATATATTTGGAAAACGTCTTCATCTAGTGTTCCCTACATTTTGAAAGCTATTCTTTGTAGTGAGACAACCCCTTTAAGGCAATGACAGCATGTGATGATACCAAAATGTACCTAGTTACAAAAGCCATTTTTTTTATCAGATGAGTTACTTTCAATTAGTCTCCAAGGCTTCATACAAATTCAGTCTTCACTTTTTCCTACCTTCATCTCCTCTCCTTCTCTTACTGCATTAAATTGTACATACAATTATTTGCAGTGCTGAAAATAGGCTAAGGTTACATAGAGTCAATGTGAAAATCTCTGTGGAATTCCACATCCCATTGTTCTAAATGGGAATCCACACCGTAGTTCATACTGTGTTTTTTTTTTTCTCTTGCAGATTTAAGGTACTTATTGGATATAAAACCATCATCATATAATTGCTTTGGCATGGAACCTATTGGATTCCTTGTAATATTGAACTTATCTGTGTCTAAAACTTTAGCTGAATCCTGGGCATCCATAAATCCAAGGTTATGCATCAAAACCGTAGTTTTTCTTACATGTTGTCCTCCAACATGTCATCACCTCTAAGAAACCAATTCTTCCCGACATCTACCATGTGCTTGTCTTCCTAGGTTTTATTTCATTTTAAGTTGCAATACAAGAGTTGAAAAAGGTTTTCTATACTTTCTTTTTATATTTTTCTGGAGACAATTTTTTCTCCATCTCGTGCCCGCCACCCTTCCACCCCCGGATCCAGTAATTTCTACATGCGCATCTTAGTGGATACAGGCTAGTCATGCAATATGTAATACATTTTTTGCAAAACAATATAAAATGTATCACAAAATTAGAATAAATTAAAAAAAGTCTTTAAACTTCACAGATATTTTTTTCAAGTCACCTGCAGTTGTCTACCCTGTTATCCTGTCACACAGATTAAAAGAACATTTGTTAGTAATTTAATTTATTGAATAAAATTTAAAATTTCTTAGTCTAATGGAAAGACACAGAACATTATTGTTGCAGGAATTTGTTGGAATTTTACAACTTTTAAAGTTTACTTTCAAACCGAAACTCAAATTATAGTTGTTTCTACCCTGGAATCCATTGCTTGGGCACAGGGCGGCATCAGTGACTATGGTGTGCTAGAGGGTCTCTGGGGCAACTGTGGGAAATTTTATATTTGGATGAAAACTGTAAATTTTTAGGTGAAATCCCAAAGTCAAACTTTGTCTTAGTTGATTTTCCACCTAGAAAAGACTTGTAGAACAGATGTTGAAATTTCAGTATCAGAACAGCTATTCAATAACTATCTGCATATTCATTTTAGATACCGATTATAATTATCTTTCCATATATAAATAGAAAAAATAATTTCATATGTGTACAAATATCTTTCTAGATATTTCTGAATACCAACTGTCTATCTGAAATACTACTGAGTGTTGTTTGAAAGCATAGTCTCATGGGGAAAGAAGTCCAATCCTGTGATGTTACATACCAGTCATCTATAACAGTGAGGACATAGGACTTTACAGTTATAAGCAGAAATTGATATGTCAGCACATAAACACCTAGGTCAATATCTAACAGCTGCATTGCTATAAGCTACCTAATGGTTGTTCAATGGATCCATAGGTCACCATAGAATGTGTTACTGTTAGAATTTATTGTGCTGTATAATACATACAAAACCTGTAGGTCGCACTACAATAGGGGTGCTAGAATATTTGGGTGGCCCCTGGTCTTTTAGGTCTTTAACCCCTTAAGCCGAACGTCTGAAAAGTAGTTAATGACCAGAACAATTTTTTTGTTTTTGCCTCCTTGCGTTTCAACAGTTGTAACTTTTTTATATTTTCAATGACGCAGCTGTATGGGGCCTCGTTTTATTCAAGACAAGTTTAAATTCACTTATAAATAATTGCAAAATTTTTCTTTTCAATTTAAAGTACCTCCTCTGTGATGTCATGGCTCCACCTCCCATGCACGCTCCTGAGGCTGATATTCAGTCTCTGTAGTTGAGCAAACCACAGAGGATAACTGTATTGTGCACAAGCTATACGGGTTTTGTTTTCTCCCTCGTATCTGCTCAGGAGAAAAGATAAGCTGCGAGCAGGTAGCGTTCACTGACTACAGACAGGGGGAGGGAGGGAGGAGGGCTGAGCAGAGAGCGTCTGCATGTTTACTCAGATAATTACATTACAACCAGCGGATTCTCTATACAGCTAACACAGACTCTGACACAGAAACAGAGCTAGTGAAGATGTCCAGTAACACTGCTTTTTTCTCACCCTCCCTTCAAAGCTCGTTCCTGTGTCCTGCCATCAGATAAGAAGTGCAAACAACGAAAGTGCGGCCAGGAGCTTGCCAGATGTGCTCCTGGTCGTAGCTAATGTAAACAGTCAGGAAACTAAGGGCATCTAAGTCAGGCTGCAGCTCTCAGGGGCTTCACTTTTTTTAACCACATATATTTAGAAAAGTTATTAAATACCCATTTTGGAAGATCCCACGTCAACATTAGATCGTGGCAAAACCCCTTTAAGAAGAAAACACAAATCAGAAAGAAACAAATAGCCCCTACAACTTAACTTTCAAAAGACCTATTAAAATCTGGTTAGACAAATGTTGCCATACATTATAATGTATACAGTCTGCCATGGTCAGACCATATGGGTCAAGTTAATATCTCTTTCTCATGCACTTTTCTAGCCAATGACGGATTGCATATTTTATATTGTATGGCTACATTTTTTTAACCAGGTTTAAAAGGGTTTTTCTCACTATAATGATCAGCTTTCAAAATTTAGGGCAAGGTGAAGGAATGCTATTTCTAAATACATTTCTCTTTTGTTTTTGCCCTGGTCAGGAGATAAAAGAGATTTTATCTGCTCTGAGTGCACACAAGTGTCTCTAAGTTACAGTCCATGTCTCTTTTTCTGATTAGACAGAGAGCAGAGTATCAACATGATCAAATAGGAGCAGAGTCATTATCTCTAACAAGATTAGATTGTTTACCTCGATCAGCACTTGTTTTCCCTCTTTGGAGGTCTGTTTACTATAGATTTGTTTGTTACTACAGATTAAGGGTATATTCACACGGTGTGTTGGATCCATTTTGGATTCGAAAAATGTACTCAAAAGCAATGCGTAAAATGCATCCAAATCGCATCCACCACATAGGTGCGTTTGGATGTATTTTGGCTACAGCAGAAACGCACTCTATAGTTTTAAATAGGGCGTCTGCTGCGTCAAATGGAGCAAGAATTGACATGTCAATTCTTTGAACGGATCCGAAAGACACATCAGAAAGACGCAAGTAAACACGCTTCGGCGACCGCTCATCTATACACTGATGCGTGTTTTACATTGAAAGCAATGTAAATCACACTGCTCATTGCTAGATACGTGCTTGGATCCATTTAGGGTCCAAAACATGGATCCAAACACACATTTAAAATTGTATCAAGCCGTGTGAACATCCCCTTAGTCAGCTAGTTATACAGAAGCTAAATATGTTAATCACTGCTATAGAACCACCCACAGCATGACCAGGAGCTACCTGTCACTCTATAAAACAAGCAAGTGAGAAACCCCCAAGTCTATTTAAAGTTATAGTTACATAGTACGGTTGAAAAAAAAGACATGTGTCCATCAAGTTCAACCAAGGGTGGGTAAAATGTGGGTGAAGGGAGACAAGGAATTTAAGCCCAGCCTCCCCGCTGGTGAATGCCCTGAAACCCACAAGGCAAGAACCAAACTGCTCCAGGGGAGACCCCATCTCTGACCCCAGAGCCTCCACCAGCCAGGATCCAGAATGTTACATAGCTACATACATATTAATATTCTTTAGTTCCAGGTAGGTATCTAAGCCTTTCTTGAAACTCTCTACAGTTCCTGCTGTGACCAGCTCCTCAGACAGCTATTCCACAGATTCACAGTTCTTACAGTGAAGAACGCCCTTCTCCTCTGGAGATTGAATCCTTTTTTCTCTAGCTGATGGGGCTATTTGTTTTTTTCTTCATTGTGATTTCTTTGGTTAGAATGTCCAGATTACAACATTATTTTTCTGAGATTTATTTTGTTAGGAAGCTTCGGGAAAGAGACCATATTTTTTATTTTTGCTGTCCTCGATGTTTGCAATTAATCATATAAAATGATACTTCATCCAAGCACTCAATGCCCATTTTGTTCTCTATCTTTGTTGGAGGGATCTATATGTGTATGAGATAGAGGAAAATAAGATTATGCGCTCCGATAGGGACCGGCACTGATGTGAGTGATAAACTCTTTATACAATGCTGTAGAATATGTTGGTGCTATATCAGCATTGCAAAAACATAAGATTAACCTGGGAGGAATTTGGCTAATGTCACGAGTTTCTTCAAATGTCACCGCTCCTCATAATCATTTCCAAAAAGGAAAGATCAAAACAAACTCAAATAACATCTTTTAGATTTACGACAATCTAGCGCCACCAAAGGATTTGGTTTCTTTCTAAGGCTCTTGCCAAGTTGTTTTCAGACCTCTCTGCGCACCCTGTGCACTGTAAGGACTTTTCTTGTGGTGAAAGGAATGCCGACCACTCGAGATAATGTCATGCATATCCAATGACTGAAAGGCCAGTCATCAGCATATGGTTCCCATCATACTCCATAGATTCTAGAACATACAATATAAACAAAGACGACTACAAGGCTTCGCGCGATCATTACCGGAACGTTTCCGAAACCGGACCCTTTGTAAATTCTCTCAGCTTTTCACTAGTAAAGTGCTTTTGTCTCAGTTATTAGCGGTGACACCTCAGAAAATAACGAAAACAGCAAGTCAAACAATAAGATTTGATCTCATACAAACTAAAATCCACCTGGCTCTTTTATCAAACAGCTTTGTAGAAATATGTTACCTTTCTTATTCATGAACAGTGTTTATTTTAGGTTTTTTTATGAACAAAGTCAGATAACACATCAAAGACCAGACCTGTATAACATTGCAGGGCATGGGGGCTGAACTACTTGGGACCGCCCCCCTGACTGACCGTGACCACCACCGGACGGCTCAGATATGCCCTTGGCCAACCCCAAATCTGGTTGCACTGCCCATTTTATAGGTGGGTGGGGTTTACATAGGCTACACAACACACCGCCCTTTGTGAGCTATTACAAGCTGTCAAAAATTGTTGGGCAGTCTGCATGTGACTCGGGGGCCATATGTTGTGTGGGGTCTCAAAGACAAACCCTTGCAACACAATTCCCATTACATATGGTTACAGTGAAAAAAATAGGGCGACATGTATGAATGCGGCTGCGCCAGTTTACTGGTGTACTTTGAGCCAAAAAGAATGCATGAACAGGCACGCTCCAAACTTTGGCGCGATAAGTCCCTTTGTAATGCGCCAAAGGCACTTTTTAATGCGCCAAAGTTTACAGGCGTTCTGGGGGCATTGCATCACATTCTTAGAAGTAGACACATTTATGATTTTTTGACACCAAATCTAGACGCCGAACAGTTAGAACAGCCAGACCAGGGTAAAGGTGGTGCCTGAGCCAGACTTGTGGTATTGGCTCTACACTGCCCTGTATGTATGACCTGCAGAAGAACAGACCAGGGTAAAGGTGGTGCCTGAGCCAGACTTGTGGTATTGGCTCTACACTGTCCTTTATGTATGACCTGCAGAAGAACAGCCAGACCAGGATAAAGGTGGTGCCTGAGCCAGACTTGTGGTATTGGCTCTACACTGCCCTGTATGTATGACCTGCAGAAGAACAGCCAGACCAGGGTAAAGGTGGTGCCTGAGCCAGACTTGTGGTATTGGCTCTACACTGTCCTTTAAGTATGACCTGCAGAAGAACAGCCAGACCAGGTAAAGGTGGTGCCTGAGCCAGACTTGTGGTATTGTCTCTACACTGTGTCTGTATGTATGACCTGCAGAAGAACAGCCAGACCAGGGTAAAGGTAGTGCCTGAGCCAGACTTGTGGTATTGGCTCTACACTGCCTTGTATGTATGACCTGCAGAGGAACAGAGACCAGGTAAAGGAGGTGCCTGAGCCCGCCTTGGGGTATTGGCTCTACACTGCCCGGTATGTATGACCTGCAGAATCACATCCAGACCAGGGTAAAGTTGGTGCCTGAGCCAGACTTGTGGTATTGGCTCTACACTGTCCTTTATGTATGACCTGCAGAAGAACAGCCAGACCAGGGTAAAGGTGGTGCCTGAGCCAGAGTTGTGGTAATTGGCTCTACACTGCCCTTATGTATATGACCTGCAGAAGAACAGCCAGACCAGGGCAAAAGTGGTGCCTGAGCCAGACTTGTGGTATTGGCTCTACACTGTCCTGTATGTATGACCTGCAGAAGAACAGCCAGACCAGGGTAAAGGTGGTGCCTGAGCCAGACTTGTGGTATTGGCTCTATACTCCCACTGTATGTATGACCTGCAGAAGAACAGCCCGACCAGGTTAAAGGTTGTGCCTGAGCCAGACTTGTGGTATTGGCTCTACACTGCCCTGTATGTATGACCTGCAGAAGAAAGGCCAGACCAGGGTAAAGGTGGTGCCTGAGCCAGACTTGTGGTATTGCTCTACACTGCCCTGTATGTATGACCTGCAGAAGAACAGCCAGACCAGGGTAAAGGTGGTGCATGAGCCAGACTTGTGGTATTGACTCTACACTGCCCTGTATGTATGACCTGCAGAAGAACAGCAATAAACATTCTGGGGCATTCTAAACTACCTTAAAGCTATTTAGAACTGGCCTGTCAGTGCCAACGTTCATACATGTCACCCATAGTTCATTAATACTAACATGGAGTTAATGTCCCATGTCCAAACTTGGAGTTAAGGTGTAGTAATTATGGAGTTATCATCTTCTCATCAAGTTGAGGTCTGACAATTCCCACCAATCTATTGGGCAAAAGTATTCCAATAAATCTGACAATAAAAGATATCATATAGAATGTGTGGCTGCACAAGTACATTGGACAAGGACAGACATTATACACACCCATCACTCACACCGGCATCCAGCTGCCCTTATGTTTGTTATCTTAAAGGGGTTGTATGGATTAATAAACTCATACCTAAATGGGCACAGAGTGAGGAAAATACAAAAAAATTATACTTGCCTCTTGATCCCCTGCCACTGCAGCTCTGAAGCTTCCCGGGATCAGCTACTTTTCCCTTCTGGACTCTTACCCTGATACACAAGAGAGTCTCATGTAGTATTAGACTGGAATGAATGGGACCCACCAGTGGAGTTTATTCTTGGGGTCCACCAGTGGAGTTGGTTTTTGGGGCCCACAAGAGGAGTTGCTCCTTGGGACCTACAAGTGGAGATGATTCTTGGGGCCTACTAGTGGAGTTGACTCTTAGGGCCCACAAGTGGAGTTCATTTTTTGGGGTCCATCAGTGGAGTTCATTCTTGGGGCCTACCAATGTCGTTGATTCGTGGAGTTCTCCAGTAGAGATGATTCTTGGGGTCCATCCTACATCCTCTGTATATGATTTTGCATACTTCCTCTTGCTTTTTGCCTCTTTCCGCTACCTGTCTCCCTGAAAAGCGCTCCAGGCCTGCTCATGGGCCCATCAGGAGTTCCCATGCTCTCCTGTGCATCAGTTCGAGCCTGGATTCATGCTGCATATACTGACAACGATGCCTCAGGGACAAAAACTCAGAAGTGAAGAGTAGTGGATCCTGAAGGGAATGTAAGGTAAGGGGAATTTCTTTTTGTACCATTAGCCACCCTGATCCCATTTAAGTGTCATTCCTCAGTGCTATTAAAGCTCACAGAGAGGAAGTCAGAGATACAAACCAGGGAGTCATGTACATAGGGGAACGTTACAAAATTACAGGCAGTCCCTGGGTTACGAACGGGATAGGTATGCAGGTTTGTTCTTAAGTTGAATTTGTATGTAAGTGGGAACAGGTAGATTTATTAAATGTAACTCCAGCACAAAAGTATTTTTTTTAGTTTTGGATAGTGCAGAGAAGGGTTTTTACATTTGTTTTGCTGTCTGTGCCCCTGTTAAGAAAACACACCAGACTTGCAAGCTGCACTTCTTATGACAGCCTGTGAGAGTGGGCGGGTGCAGAAACCCAAAATGGAGGCACCCCTTCCTTCCCATATAGGTTAAAATCTGAGAAAAGTGTTAACACAGAAACATCCTAATGATTATTGTGTCCAGATGACACCAATGATAGATTTAAAGGCTCTATAACCTCTCTGCTATGGCACCATTGTAGCCTTGACCGGTAAGATGTACATAGCAGAAAGGGCATCATAGCAAACAAGCAAAGTAGTGCCACACAAACCCGGCCCATCTCAGGGGCTTCTTGTTGGGTGTTTCTGAGGCAGAGCTTAAGGTGAACCTGTAAAGTGATTTTTGCTATCCTGTCTGTAAGCAGGATAAGATAGAGGGAAAGAAACGGAGATCTGTAATATAGGCTTGAATGATAGAGGGACAGAATCTGATCTCTGTGATATATATGGTTATATGATAGAGGAGAGAAGCTGAGCTCTGTGATATATAGGGTTATATGATAGAGGAGAGAAGCTGAGCTCTGTGTTTATTTAGGGTTATATAATTAGAGGGAGAGAAGCTGAGCTCTGTGATATATAGGGTTATATGATTGAGTAGAGAAAGCTGAGCTTGTGATATATAGGGTTTATGATAGGGGGAGAGGAGCTGAGCTCTGTGATATATAGGGTTATATGATAGAGGAGAGAAGCTGAGCTCTGTGATATATAGGGTTATATGATAGAGTAGAGAAGCTGAGCTCTGTGATATATAGGGTCATATGGTAGTGGGAGAGAAGCTGAGCTCTGTGATATAGGGTTATATGATAGAGGAGAGAAGCTGTGTTGTGATATGTAGCGTTATATGTTAGAGAAGCTGAGCTCTGTGATATATAGGGTTATATGATAGAGAGAGAAGCTGAGCTCTGTGATATATAGGGTCATATGGTAGAGGGAGAGGAGCTGAGCTCTGTGATATTATAGGGTTATATGGTAGAGGAGGAAGCTGAGCTCTGTGATATATAGGGTTATTAATAGAGGGAGAGAAGTTGAGCTCTGTGATTTTATAGGGTTATATGATTGAGGAGAGAAGCTGAGCTCTGTGATATATAGCGTTATATGATAGAGGAGAGTAGCTTAGCTCTGTGATATATAGGGTTATATGATCGAGGAGAGAAGCTGAGCTCTGTGATATATAGGGTCATATGGTAGAGGGAGAGAAGCTGAGCTCTGTGATATATAGGGTTATATGATAGAGGAGAGAAGCTGAGCTCTGTGATATATAGGGTCATATGGTAGAGGGAGAGAAGCTGAGCTCTGTGAATATTAGGGTTATATGATAGAGGAGAGAGAAGCTGAGCTCTGTGATATATAGGGTCATATGGTAGAGGGAGAGGAGCTGAGCTCTGTGATATATAGGGTTATATGATAGAGGAGAGGAGCTGAGCTCTGTGATATATAGGATATATGAAAGTCCTGCTGATACCAACACACAGTGAAAATTGAAATCAATGTATGTGGGCAGGGTGATGTGTCTCTTAAGAAGTCCTATCAGGATGTACACTATTCTATTTCAAACACATTGACTCCAAACAAAACTACATTTACCCAATAAAATAAATATTTCTTTATTGAAAATAAATCAATGCAAATACAAAAATAAACAATAGCGGTGCAAAAGTGCTACAGGTATGTATATCCCAAATCAAAATAGCTCAATTGCAAAAAAATAATAAAAATGGTACACATGATTGGCATCAATGGGGCAGATTTATCAAAGCAGTTGCGCCAGAATTCTGGCTCAATTTGCACCAAAAACCAGCTTTTCGCCACATTTACTATGAGTTTTAGACAGTTTCAGACGCTTCTGCACCGCGTCTGACAAAGGGGGCGTGACTTCGTAAAAGGGGGGTTTTCACGGAAAGGGGGCGTGGCTTAAATGCGACAAGAAATGCACCAGGATGTGCGACTAAATTCTGGCGTAAAAGTAAGCCAACTTAAAGATGGTGCAAACTGAGACTAGACAGTTCTAACCTGCGCCAGATTTATCAACACTATGATAAATGTGGCACATTGTAAGACTGTCTAGTCTAAGTTTACACTGTCTAAAATTAAGACACTTTTGATAAATCTGCCCCAATGTGTTTGAAGCAGAATAGAATAGTGTAAATCCTGATAGGACTTCTTAAGAGACTCATCACCCTGCCCACATACATTGATTTCAACAAAATCAGAATAAATACAGGCAGGGCCGCCATGAGAAATTTCGGGGCCCCATAGAGCTGAAGCATAGGGCCCCCCCCCTCTACCAACCCCGCCCCCTACCAGCCCACCAAAAAAATTATACCACCGTACTGTTACTAAACATAAGACATTACATCAAGAGCAATAATACCTCCTCACAGTGACCATATAGTTGAAGATACAAGTGTTACACAGTGCAGTTACACTTTAGTGACTCCCGGCAACATCCTGTGGGCGGGGTCGTTCACATTTCCTTTTTTCTCCTCCGGTCAAGGGCCACCATGACGACTTCTCCGGCGACCACTTGTCCCTGCAGAAATTTTACACACAATATCTTAGAATCCTCATCTTCTATCATCCTCCCAAATAGTCTTCCCCATGTACAAACTCCCCATCCATGGTGCTCCAAAAGGTAATTTAATTACCCCCATAGGGGCCCTGGTAGTTAAAATAACCCCACCCCCCTAAGTAGTTATTAGGCTCCTTCCCGAAGACAGAAAGGTAGCTAGTGGACTCCCTGTAGATAGATAGGTAGCCAGGTAGGTAGCGGGGGAAACTTGAGTGGTGCCCCACTCACCTGCCGTGTCCCGCTCAAGTCCCCCTAGCCATGTGGAGATTCTTCTCAAGCCCCCCTCTGTCTATGTGAAGCTATTGAGCGCAACTGAGGCACGGAGCGTGGGCCCCTTTTTTTGGAGCATTTTCCCCGGCCCCTTATTTTTAAGTGTGAGGGATTGGGGCCCCTGAGATGGGGGGGTTTCCCTGGGTTGGGGCCCCCTTTCCAGCTGGGGGGGGACCCCTGTCAAAGGTCCCCCTTTTTCCAAACTTTTGGGGGTTTCCTTGTCAAGGGCCCCCCCCGGGCTGTGGGGGGCCCCACGTTAAAGGGCCCCCCTCAACCACCTCATGGGACCCCGCACATGGCTGAAGGGGGGGGGGGGGGTTTGAGGGGGGGGGCCCCCCACATGGCTGGGGAAAGGGGGGGGGTTTTGAGGGGGCCCCCCCACAGGGCTGGAGCGGGGGCTAAAAAGAGGGGCCCACAGGGCTGGAGGAGGGGGGCTTTGAGGGGGGCCCTACATGGTGGAGCGGGGGCCTTTGAGGGGGGCCCCACAGGGCTGGAGGCGGGGGCTATGGGGAGGGGCCCCACTTTGGTTTGGAGGGGGGCGATTGAGAGGGGCCCCCCCAGGGTGGGGGAAAGGGGGGGCTTTTGAGGGGGGCCCCCCACTTGGCTGGAGGGGCGGGTTTTGGGGGGAGAGGGGGCCCCCACATGGCGGGAAAGGGGGGGCTTTGAGAGGGGCCCCCCACATGGCTGAGGGGGGGGGGGCTTTGAAAAGGGGCCCCACATGGCTGGACGGGGGCTTTGAGGGGGGCCCCCACATGGCTGGAGGGGGGGGGTTTTGGGAAAAGGGGCCCCACATGGGCGGGGGGGGGCTTTGAGGGGGGCCCCCACATGGTTTGGAGCGGGGGGTTTTTGAGAGGGGCCCCCCCATGGCTGGGGGGGGGGCTTTGAGGGGGGGCCCCCACATGGCGGGGGGGCCCATTGAGAAACCCCCCAAAAATTTGATTGGGAGGGGGGGAAAAATTTTCCGGGGGCCCCAAACAGGTGTTTGGGGAGGGGGGGCGGGTTGTGAGGGGCCCCCCCGTTTGAGAGGGGGGGGAGTTTGTGAGGGGCCCCCACAGTGTTGGAGAGAGGGGGCTTTGGTTGGGGCCCCTCAAAATCTCGGGGGCCCTTTGCTCGGGCCCCCGGGTGTCACTGCGCTCCCCTCAGTAGCTGCCCCTAGTCCGGGCAGTTTAAAAGCGTAATTTAACCATTCTCCCTGTGCTGTAACAGGACCCAGCCGGGCCCCTCCTCCCTTTTTCCGTCCCGGAAATCTGGGGGGACCCCGCCCACAAGGGGCGGAGTTTTCACAGTTTTTAATTTGTATTCCCCCAAGGGGTTTGGGGGGCCCCCCGGGTTGTAAAAGCACGAGGGTAATTGAAAAGGGTTTACGCTAAAACTCCCGGGAATAGTACAGCTATGAGCAGGCTGTGCCAAGGGGGCCCGGAAAAGGGGCCCCCCCCCTTTGGATTTTGTGGGGGCCCCCACCCCTTCATATTTGTTTTTAAAAACAGTGGGGATGGTAGGGGGGCCTTTTCCCCCCTTTCCATTCCCGTTAAGCAAGGGGGCCCGGTTTACCTGGGGCCCAAAGGGCGGGGCCCCCCTTGCTTCACGGGATTTGCCGGGGCCCTTTAAGGGAGTATTTGGTTTTTTCCCCCCGGGCTATCGGGGGGCCATGAATAAAGGCTACCCAGCCCCAAAGTACCCCCCAAATAGTCTAGAGAAAATCAAATTTAAAATCACGGGGAACAAGGCAAGTTAAATTTGTGTGTAAATCAAAAAAAGGTACTTTTTAAATGTAATTGGGCACAAAAGGGGTTTTAGTTTCAGATAGTGCAGGGAAGGGTGTTTACATTTTGTTTTGCTGTTTTGCCCATTTTTAAGAAAATTTCACCTAATTTTCCCCTCAAGTGATGCTGTGGCATGCTGGAACTTGTTGTTTCCACAGTTTACTTCTGTGGGGGCCCGGGGAACTTAAAAATTTTCCCGGGCACCCCCCAAAAAAGTAAGTCAGAACGTTTAAAAATTTAGTAAATATTCAAAAAATTTATTTGCCCCACAAGGTAACATAAATAATAATACATTTATCAAATCAAGTGTATAAATAACCAAAACAAAATAAGCTTTTTAAAAAATGGGGAAAAACAGACCAAATAGCACGCTGAAAAGGGGTGGCAATGATGGGTAAAAACCCGGACAATAAACACTCCATAAACAAAAAACAAAAATATCGAAAAAAGATAGAAAAAAATGCAGAACACACCACAAAGGGGGACCTTAAAGGAAATAAAAAGGCCATTTTGGGAAAAAAAATAAAACGTCCTAAAGGGCCGGAAAGGAGTTAATGAATCGCAAAAAAAAGAAAAGTGTTTAAAATTCCCCAGAAAGTGGAAAAAAAAACAAAAATTAAAAAAAATGATAAAGAATAATCTATATAAAATATATAGGAAGCACTAAGAAAAAAAAAATTTTTTAAAAAGTTTATTGGGGCCCCCGCCGCCGCCCAAAACTAAAAGATGCAAAATACGCAAAGTAGTGTATATTTGGGGGGGCTGTCATTTATCCGTTCCCCAAAATTTTTTGAAGTGTGCTTTTTGGGGCTTTAATTTTTTTTTTTGGTTTTTATTTCACTTGGGGTTTTTTCATGTATGTTTTTACCCCGTTTCCCCCCAAAATAAGACACCCCCCGAAAATAAGACCCAGTTGGGATTTTTTTTTTTGCAAACAGAGTTTGGCTGCTTTGCTGATGTCTGTGAGGGGAAAACACTACAGTATTTTTATTTCATGTTAGATTTTTTGTTCAACAATAAATTGTTTAATTCTTGTTCTGGAAAGATTTTAAAAATTCCTAAAAATAAGTCTTTTGCTCGTTTTTTTTGGGGAAAACAGGGTTTTTTTGGGTTTTTTTGTTGGGGGGTTTGAATTTTTTTAATTTTATTACTCTTAAAAAACATGTGTTCCTTTTTTATTTTTTTTTTTGTAATTTAGTTATTTTGATTTGGGTATAATACCTTTTAGCAATTTTGGCACTTTTTTTGGGAACCCCTTTTGTTTACTTTTGTAAATTTTTGTTGATTTATTTTCCCAATAAAGGAAAATTTTTTATTTTTTTTTGGGGGGAAATGAGTTTTGTTTGGCCCTCAATTTTTGTTTTGTTATTTATTTTCCTTTGGGGGCTTTTTATATTTTTTTTGGGGTTTTTTGGGCCGGGGGGCTTTTTATTGGGGAAAGCTTCAAAAAAACATATAAACTTTTTTTTATTTAAAAGAGCTCAGCTTCTCTTCAGGGTGGGCAGCATAAAAAACTGGACAGGGTTCCCCTTTGAAATGTCCCCAAAAAAATTTAGTAATTTAAAAAATTTTACAAATGTGATATATTCAGCTCATACTTGCCCAAAAATTTTTTTGGTAAGGGACCCTTTTTCGATTTCAACCCGAAAATTTTGGTTGGCTTATATTAAAATTTTCAGAAAAAAAAGATCTTCCTTAGGGAGAGCGGCCCTATAGGCGTGTGGAAAATTCGAATTTTCCTTTTGCCCTCCCAAAGCATCTTTCATATCCACAAGGATTTTTGGGAAAGGGGTGAGAAGCTCAAGCGCCCCCTGTTGGATGTAACAAAACCCTTTTAATTTTTCTTTTGACCCCCTAGGTTATTTTGGGAAAGCAAAATGGATTTAAGGCCCAAACCAGGGATCACCCATCTGTAATATATTATATTGTGGAAATCATTTAAAATTTCAGAATTTTTTATTTCTTTAGTTAGATTCAATATCTGTCCTCACCTGCGAATAATTTCTTTCCTGGTAGTTTGTTTCCATACACAGCAAGGAAATAGTTTGGTGATCTATTTGGAAAAAAAACTGTTTAATCTGATGACTTATTCCTATGACAGCCAATACAAAAAAAATCTGCCCCGCAGGATCGGGCTGAAAAAAGGAATAAAAAAAATTGGGGGAAGATGGATTCTAGTCAACCCATAGCTAAAATCATAGAAGAACTTTTTTAACAGCGACAAGGGAATTAGTTTCAAAAAATTTCAATGTAATTCTATTAGGAGTTTCTTTTAAAGAAATGGGGGACCCCAAAGGGTGTCTTCTCATATTTAAAATTTTGTCATTTTAATGCAAAAAAACTTCAATTTAAATTTTTTTTCCCCAAATACAACTGAGTCCATTCATGTGGTGCAATTCCTTTATACCACCTATCAGGCACTAAGGTCTTAGACTTTCTTTGTTGCTCATAGCAATTAACCAGAGTCCCCCTCCTTTCATTTCTCCAGAACACTATATGAAATGACAGCTGAGCTCTGATTGGTTGTTATGGGCAACACAGACAGTCTTACACCTAGAAAGTTTTCATACATATGGCCCTAAATTTTACTTATGACTTAGATGAATGTGGACAACATTACATAGTTACATAGTTTGTAAGGCTGAAAAAAGACCAGACGTCCATCCAGTTCAGCCTATAGTCCCTATAGTGTTGATCCAGAGGAAGGCAAAAAACCCCAATGAGGTAGAAGCCAATTGTCCTCATTTGAGGGAAAAAATTCCTTACCAACTCCAATCTGGCAATCAGAATAATCCCTGGATCAATGACCCTTCTCCAGAATCCTAGTCACTATAACTTGTTATATTATTACACTCCAGAAATGTATCCAGAATCCCAGTCACTATAACTTGTTATATTATTACATCTAGAAATGTCTCCAGACCCTTCTCCAGAATCCAGGTCACTATAAGCTGTTATATTATTACATCTAGAAATTTATCCAGACCCTTCTCCAGAATCCCGGTCACTATAACCTGTTATATTATTACATCTAGAAATGTATCCAGACCCTTCTCCAGAATCCTGGTCACTATAACTTGTTATATTATTACATCGAGAAATGTATCCAGACCCTTCTCCAGAATCCTGGTCACTATAACTTGTTATATTATTACATCTAGAAATGTATCCAGACCCTTCTCCAGAATCCCGGTCACTATAACCTGTTATATTATTATATCTAGAAATGTATCCATACCCTTCTCCAGAATCCAGGTCACTATAGCCTGTTATATTATTACATCTAGAAATGTGTCCAGACCCTTCTCCCTAAACCTTGTCTATTTAAGTTGTTATTTATTTACATCTAGAAATGTATCCAGACCCTTCTCCAGAATCCTGGTCACTATAACTTGTTATACTATTACATCGAGAAATGTGTCCAGACCCTTCTCCAGAATCCTGGTCACTATAACTTGTTATATTATTATATCTAGAAATGTATCCAGACCCTTCTCCAGAATCCCGGTCACTATAACCTGTTATATTATTATATCTAGAAATGTATCCAGACCCTTCTCCAGAATCCTGGTCACTATAACCTGTTATATTATTACATCTAGAAATGTATCCAGACCCTTCTCCAGAATCCTGGTCACTATAACTTGTTATATTATTACATCTAGAAATGTATCCAGACCCTTCTCCAGAATCCTGGTCACTATAACTTGTTATATTATTACATCTAGAAATGTATCCAGACCCTTCTCCGGAATCCTGGTCACTAGATCTTGTTATATTATTACATATAGAAATGTATCCAGACCCTTCTCCAGAATCCTGGTCACTAGAACTTGTTATATTATCACGCTCCAGAAATGCATCCAAACCGTTTTTAAACTCTTTTATTGAATTCACCATGACAAGTTCCTCTGGCAGAGAGTTCCACATTCTCACTGCTCTTACAGTAAAGAATCCCTTTCTGTGTTTATGTATAAACTTTCGTTCCTCAAGACATAGAGGATGCCCCTTGTTCTAGATACAGTCCTGGGTATAAATAAATCTTGAGAGAGACCTCTATATTTACCATATTATTCCTATGTAGTGTAAATTATTCAATTACAAAATCTGATAAAACTCATGAATCAGTAGAACAAATCACAGTAGAATCATTTAGATGTTAATCCATGCAAATCCCTCCGAATTTAAATTTCCTTACCAAATTTCAATAATTTCCAACAAATCCTAAAAAACCATTAATTTGGGATATTTTTATATTAGCGCCTCTTCCTTCATACCGTAAAAATAGGAAGTTGGGAGACATAGTAAATAATACTCCTTATGTATTCATAGTAATTTTCCACCAGAGATAAGTTAATGCCTGATATCTCTAAAGAAACTTTTTGGGGCAAATAAGTATTACTGATACCTATAGGGGTGTCTCATCTCACACTTTAATGGCATACTGAACGGGCTCCCAAGTAGTGTGTTCAGCTGAACTAGGAACTCCCATAGGACACAGTGGAGAGCCGGTCACGTATGTGCACAACTCTCCATTCTGTTCTATGGGAGTTTGAGTACAGGTGATTGGTGTGTTCAGCTGTACTCCGAACTCATATAGAACTGAATGGAGAGATGTGTGCAAATGTGACCTACTCTCGGTTCTGAACAGAGACCTTTGGGGGCCCATTCTCCAGATAGGTGAGGGACCTGCACCTACCACACTTAGATGGAACATCCTCTCAATATTTCATCAGTTTATGAAATGGGAACACCTTGTTAAGTCATTTATTTATTTTTTCCAAAATCAGTCTTCAACCCAGTTTTTATACCATTTTACATCCTCACCAGAGAATATCTGAGGTCATTGCACATTAATAGTTACCCCTGTGGAAATATAAAAACCTACTGAGAATGGTTGTAGGGTTCGGTAGCCTCCATTTATTGTATTTAACAGAGTTGAGTCATGAATGTGTAAATTGCTCTGGACTGAAGGAGAATCAGAACCTACTTGTTCCTTGGTATCGGTGGGGTATCCATTTGCTACACCTTCACTGATCTGGTCAAACTTAGGGCCACATGTATGAACCTGTTTAGGTCTAAAACTCACTTTTTTGCCCATGTGAGTTTTAGACCTAAAAAGTTTCATACATGAGATCCTTAGTGCTAGATCCACTGAAGTCTTAAATTGCTAATATTGTAGGATCTCATTCTGCTATTCTGTGGGTGCCCTTATATATTAGATAAAAGTCACCTGAACCTGGCAATTTCAGCAGGACTAGCCAATTATCTAATGCATGTTAGGGTACTTTCACACAGTGCATTTTTGGTGCTTTTTTGATGCTTTTTTGTGCAGGAAAGCACAGCAATTAATGCTATATATTGCTGCACAAAAAAACTGCAAAAATCGCAGTAAAAACCGTGATTTACCGCGATTTTTGTGCAGCAATGTACAGCATTATTGCTGTGCCTTCCTGCACAAAAAAGCATCAAAAAAGCATCAAAAACGCACTGTGTGAAAGCACCCTAACAGTGGTAAAGCCAATATTTCAAAAATAACTGGAGAATCAAGAAGAACTGTTATCAGCCAAACAACCTAGAGAGTATAATGACCTATAGCAAAACAAAAAAGCAAAAAATACACACCATAAAGATAATAGACACAGTCACTAATAGCTGGATGAAGGTCTGATAACATCCCCAGACATTTCTGGGCAATTCTGTTTGTAATGTCTATGGCCAGCTTTAGTGAATATTGTGAAAATTGTAGACTCACAAATAATGGATATTGTATTAGACATGGCATATAATAGTCCAGAGATAGCTACACAGCAGGTATAGGATAACTGTAGCCACATTGCCTTTTCCAGATAAAAATAAAAATAAATGCAAAGTTAATTTAATAGTTACATAGATAAATAGATAGAATTGTTAAATTATTGATGGATAGATATACGATTATAGATACATAGAAAGATAGACAATCTGATAAAAGATAGATGTTTTAGATATAAGATGATGGATATGAGAAAGAAAGAAAGAAAGAAAGAAAGAAAGAAAGATAAATGAAAAAAAGATAAATAAAAAAGAAGATATTAAATGCAGAGTATAATTAAGAATACTTTAAATGATAGACTATTATTATTATTATTATTATTATTATTATTATTTATATTAAAGCGCCATTGATTCCGGAGCGCTGTACATTCGAGGGAAGTTACATACATAACAAATGTCAAATAAGTAGGAAGAAAGAGATAGAAAGGAAGATAGAAAGAGAGAATAGAGGAATAGATAGATAGGTAGATAGAAAGATAGATAAACACACAGACAGACGGATAGATAGATGGACAGACACAGAAAGACAGACAGACAGACAGACAGACAAAGACAGATAGATAGATAGATAGATAGATAGATAGATAGATAAATTACCCTGAGAATAAAAAAAATATTTAGGTGCCTAGAAATTTTGAGCTTATCCTGGTTATTTGAGCTGCTGAGTCTGAAAATCCCATCCATTTTGTTCTAGCAGCTCTAGTTTATGAGATGTTGATTCCATGATTCTACAGATATGTAGTGCGGATAAATAGAATTGAATTTGCTCATGCACATTATGGTATTTGTTTTCATGTGTTCTTTAAATGTTGTAAAATGTATGACTTTTCTGTTTCACATGAATTTCCAACATTTCTTTAGTACAATATTGAGTGACCACTACTTTCAGCAGCAGATACTTGGTGAGGATCTCAAAAACTAGAGCTGGTGGGGAAAAACGGGCGTCATTTTCAGAATCAGTACCCGAAACATACTTATTAACGATTCCAACTTTTAAGACACCAAAATGAGTGCTCCCCAGTGTTATTGTTGAATCGATATTAGATTATAGATAGATAAATAGATAGATATGAGATAGATAGATATTAGATAGATAGATATGATATAGATAGATAGATAGATAAATAAATAGATATGAGATAGATAGATAGATAGATAGAATAATTTTAAAATACCAAAATGAGTAGATAGTTAGTGAATAGATATTGATTATAGATAGATCATAGATAGATATGGTATAGATAGATATGTGATAGATAGATAGATAGATAGATAGATAGATAGATAGATATGAGAGATAGATAGATAGATAGATAGATAGATATGGGATAGATAGATAGATAGAGATGAGATAGATAGAGATGGGGATAGATAGATATGGGATAGATAGATAGATAGATAGATAGATAGATATGAGATAGATAGATAGATAGATAGATAGATATTGATGATAGATAGATAGATAGATAGATAGATATGAGATAGATAGATAGATATATATTAAATGATAGAGATAGAAATAAAGAGAGAGGGAGACAGAAAATTAATAATAGATAGCTAGAAATTATAGAGATAAATATTAAATGATTGTTAGATGGATATTAGATGATAGACCTGCAATGTTGATGTAGTAAAATAAAAATAATATAGCAATAAAGCAACATTTATGTATATGTTCATTGTACAGATTTCATTGTAAATTGTTCAGCTTCAGCAGAAATTACTAAATTGTGTTACAGATTTCAGTGCATATTATAATAAATGATGTGTGTCTGCTATTACTGCTATAACATAGATACATTAGATGCATAGGTACATTGCTATAGAGTCTATGCTCAGCAGCTGTATGGCACAAGCATTGTATAAAGGTTAAAGTTTACACTGGTCAACCACAAACATTTTGAGGTATTTTCTTAATGTTTTACAGATTTCTGGCTGATATTGATATGATTGTTACAACAATATTACAATCATTCTGCAGACTGACTTGTACCATATGTGTAAGGGTTGGAGGCTGGAGAACCAAATATCTGGGAATCCTGAAAGTACCCTATGCCGTCTACTGTATGGAGGGTTGAACGGTTGGTAGTCACCACACATTGTACTGCCAAATGTCTAAAAAAAAAAGCCCATAACTGAAAACTTTCCCAATATTACTGCTTAATATTATTTGTAAATAAACTTCATTAGACATCAGAGACCCGAGACAGTCCTACCAGGTTTTGCTGGTTCAGGCATGGTTGTGTCCCCCTCTTCTTGGGTCCAAGCACAAACTCCTTCTTGAGGGTTCAACTTGTCTCTTAAAAGACAGTCTGCGCTCTCTTGGGAGACACTGATAAATGTCACCTGACCCTATGAGCTAGTTGCCAAATTCCTAAGTCATTCCATAAACTTCCCTAAACTTCTCGATGGGGAAGATTCATGGCCTGGCCTTAATAGTATCAAACAGTGGAAGGGATAGGATCTGATTTTGTTAAAGCTCTCAAGACTCCCAGATGAACTGAGCAGCTATAAGCATGACAGAGGAACCAGCTGCTCCTACATGTAACCTTAGTGAGAGATCAAGAGTTTAGGAGAGGATACAAGCTGCAGCTAATCACTTTTCTGACGGGTCAAAAACATCTAGAATTGTAAATATGCCTCTAAGGAGATCTTTGTCTGAGTGGATTTGAGAACATGTTTAAAGCAAAGAGTTATCTGAATTCCGCTGATTAGAATGTAAATCCAAATTTCCATACGTTTAAGAATAATAATTAAAGGGGTTGTCGGGAACTTACAGAAGCTCGTTGGTCCACAGGGGTATGATTAGCAAAAGAAAATAAGAAGCCTACTCACCTCCATGACGCTCCCGTTCCATCCCAGTGCCTGACCAGTTCCTCCCGGCTGCACAGTGGACGGCCATCGTTCCCGTGCTATGTGCAGCCAATTACAGGGCAGAGCGGTCATGTGCACGTGACGACACTTTTGAATGCACCAAAGATCCAGTGTCACGCCACACAGGCCAGCTTTTCCATTGGGCACACTAGCAGTTGCCCGGGGGTCCCACAAATATATGGGCCCCAAGTGGTGTATGTATGTCCCAGTAATACAAGAAACATACCCTGGATCTCTTGGTTGGCTTTGCTTATTTTAAGGGGTTGTCTCACTACAGTGATTGCTTTTTATGTTAAAGATTTTGCTAAAACAAGTCACTTTGCAATATGTATGCATTATCAGTGTCCAACCTATTCCTGTCATGGATGCCCCTGCGACACTTGTCCCGGGTCGCAGGCGCATCCGTGCCCGGCTGCCCAGCGGCACTGTGACCCGCATATCGGGTTGCAGGCACGCTCGTTTCCCCACCTGTTCCACAAGCTACTTACCTGACCACGCTCCTGCTGCAGCCTCTGTCCCGCGGCGCATGCGGCCCCGCTCCCTAGGGTGCGCGCGCACCGGCAGTGTTAAATTTAAAGGGCCAGTGTACCGGTAATTTGCTATTGCCGGTCACTGCCCCTATTTAAACCTGCCCCTTCCTAGTGACCTCACCAGATCTTTAGTGCCCTTAGCCTATTGAGAAAGCGTTCCTAAGCCTTGTTCTGATTACCATGTACCGAACCGTTTGCCTCTGTCCTTTGACCACGAATCTTGCCGCCTGCCCTGACCTTCTGCCTGTCCATGACTACAAACCATAGCCGCCTGTCCTGACCTTCTTCCTGTCCCCGACTACGAGCCTGCCTACCGACTTTATACCTCACTACACCTCGGCTGCCTCCGCAAGCAAGTCACGTCAGGGGTAGCGACCTGGTAGACTCCTGCCGCAGCAAGTCCATCCCGCTTTGCGGCGGGCTCTGGTGAAAACCGGGACCTACTTAGATTCCACTCCCTGGCGTGGCTTACGCTATCGCTTGCGGTGGTCCAGAGGATCCACTACCTCCAACCGTGACAATTCCTAGATATCCCCTCTTGTATGGGCTGCATCAGCTCCTCAGGTCACTATAGATACAGACCTGTTTGATCTCTCCTGATAGGCTGCCAGCACTGGTTGCTATAGCTACAGACCTGGCTTCTACTGCAGCCTAGAGGAAGCCATTAAACATGCTCCTGAATTCAAAATGAAACCAAGAAAACAGGACTGAGGTGAGATGAATCAATGTAATGAGACAACCCCTTTAACTGTTTGTGAGCTTTTAGGATGTGCAAGCAGTTAAAAACCATTGTGGAGATGGGAGCCAAAGGCTCCCTGGTCTTCCGTTTAGTCTTGTAGGCTGCTGGTGGTCAGATATAAGTAGTGGGATAATATGGATGTGCTGGGGGGGAAAGGGTCTCAAGGCATGGCCAAGTGTGATGGCATGTACAGTATTTGGGCAGGGCCCACTGCAGTGCTATGCCCAGCTGCCCATAATTCTGTTAAGACAGCTCTGACGCCACAATCGCATAATGCAAACTTTGACACAAAACTGTTGTACAAATCCAATCGTACACTATTCAAATCAGAGGTAGAGCTGGTGAGTCGGCGCCAGGTTCATACATGTCCTTCTAAAAACCTCAGATTTTCATATTTACTAGATGTAGTATTAGTACACATATTAATCCATTTATTTAGTATTAATCTGTTTCTTGGTATCTGTAGATGCTGGGTCGTCTACAGGGAGAAAGTTAACCTGAAAATCTTGGACTTCAGTGCAGAATCTGGGCCCTACAGATATTATGCAACATTTGTAGTAATGGCCTCCTCCTATGAGGCAGAGGTAGCTTTTGGGCTCTCTCAAATAACTTAAAAGGGTTTTTCCACAATCTCATCTCATACCTCCTGTATCCAGCTCTTCAGCTCTGTGTGCTCAGAAGGGGGCGTGTGTGATTTGTTTGAATTGCATATCATGTGATCCAGCAAGATGACATCACCAGGCCTTTCCTCTCTGTAGTCAAAGAAATGTCTGTTTATGTAAAGCATTGTGAGTAGCTGAAAGGTAAAGTTTTTGCCTCCAGGCACAAAGGTCCTAGGTTCAAATCCCTGCAGGAGCCAAAGCTTTTTTTCCCTCTTTATCAATGCTCATATCTCATTGAGGTTTCTTTTTTATTTATTTGCACTGTTTGACTAATTACTAAGGAGTACAGAGGACAGGAGTAGAATGACAGCACCTGGGGTTTGAACACTCAGTAGCTACGTGAGAGGAGAGGTTATGTCTGAGCATGTCTGACGAGGAGTGAGGAGCTCTCAGTCCTGGTTGTATCCCCTGGAGACGAGCTGTAAACAATGGATCACTAAAGGAGCAGCTAAAACAAAAACGGTGCAGAATTTTTGATAATAATGAATGGTGAGAATGTTTGTTATTTCATTTACAAACTTCCCACGTCAATTTTACTTCGTGGCAAAACCCCTTTAAAGGTCCTGAGACTTAATTCAAAATCTGTAAAGGTCCTCCATATAGCATGTGCCACTTATACTGGTTTCATATTGGGGCCAGGGAGCACTGGGTTTCTGCTTCCTCTGCACCATTTATGGCTTCCACCCCTGTGCTTATTCCCTCTCTGTTGTGAGATTTGGCAATGATAAAGCTAAAAGCCCTCTATTATGCTGGTTGACATGTAACTCTTTCAATTCCAGGTGTTGAACTAAGCAGGAAGACGGCCCTGTGTTATGGATATTCTGAGTTGGTGAACATCTCTCAGTTCTGATGTCCCATAATAACAGACCCTGTGTGTCCTTTATGTATCAAAACTTCCTATTTATTTTCCCAGAAAGAAGCCCAAATTCAGATGCTATCAAAAGAAATGTAATTATTATTATTATTATTATTATTATTGTAATGCGGAGGTGGATTCGCTGGACCACCGCAAGCGATGATAGTTAAGCCACGCCAGGGAGCGGAGTCTAAGTAGCCCCCGGTGTTCACCAGAGCCCACCGCAAAGCGGGATGGACTTGCTGCGGCGTGAGGCTACCAGGTCGCTACCCCTGACGTGACTTGCTTGCGGCGGCGGCCGGGGTAATGCGTGGTACAGAATCGGGATCCGGAGACGTAGTCGGGGACAGGCAGGAGGTCAGGACGGGCGGCAGAGGTTCGTGGTCAGAGACAGGCAGAAGGTCAGGGCAGGCGGCAAGCAGGCAAGGTCAGGAAACGTAAGCAGGCGGACTGGTACACGGGTAGACAAGACGGACTTCTGAATACAGACTAGGCACTCCAAACACACACCAACGAACTGGCAGTGAGTGTAGGAGGCGTGCACAATAAATAGGGTCAGCGGCCAGCGATGGCCAATTACCGGCGCGCTATCCCTTTAAATCCCGACCAGCCGTCGCGCGCGCACCCTAAGCAGCGGGTACGCGCGCGGCGGCTGTCAGAGCCAGACACAGGAGCGGGGACTGGTGAGTACGGGGTTTCCTGGGCAGGAGCAGAAGGACAACGGCTGCGGGCAGCAGCGGCACCCGCGCCGGACCCCGTAAGCGCAGGGGGACGGCCGCGGCGGGCCGCGGCGCCGAGCCTCATGACAGTACCCCCCCCACCTCCTTAGATCTCTCCCTCTTCCTTTGGAATTTAGAGAGGAGATCAGGGGACAGGTTGGCCTCTGGTTCCCACGAACGCTCCTCCGGACCGAAGCCCTTCCAGTCAATAAGGAAGAACCGCTTCCCCCTCACCGTCTTCTCCGCCAACACCTCCTTGACCTCAAAGATGTTATCTGTATTAGCGACAGGAGAAGGCGAGACAGATCTACGGTAGAATCGGTTTAGCACCACCGGCTTGGGAAGGGACACGTGGAAGGCGTTCCGGATACGTAGAGTCGGGGGCAAGCGGAGCTTGTAGGATACTGGGTTCAGTCGCTGAAGTACCACAAAAGGAACCAAGTATTTAGGGCCCAACTTGTAACTGTCACATAATCTCCAAAAAATTGGGAATCTCGCAAGAGAACAAAGAGTGACTTTTGATCACTATATTTACTATTTTGCCATAGGCAAACTTAAACTCTATCAGTTCTCTATCTATTAAACACTAAAACGTAACTTTTATTATATCTAACTCTTAACCTCTATACACACTATTTAAAAACCTGATCTCTATCCTCATCATTTAACCCTTTTTGCTTCTGAAAGAGGAATAACTCCCTTTCTATCATCAAGTCTGGTGGAACCCCACCTATTAACAGGAGAGCCTTATATCTATAGCAAAGTACTAGCTTCAGTAAGGGATCCCAAGCCAACTACTTGGGCAGTCGTCCCTTATCTCATAGACACAGAACAAATAAGGCCCCCTTGTGACACCGTCTGCAGCAGGTGACACTTGTAGACAGAGGTGAGAGATCACAATTTAAAACGTCATGCCTGACGAGGCGAGGTCAAGCATGACGTTTTAAATTGTGATCTCTCACCTCTGTCTACAAGTGTCACCTGCTGCAGACGGTGTCACAAGGGGGCCTTATTTGTTCTGTGTCTATGAGATTAGGGACGACTGCCCAAGTAGTTGGCTTGGGATCCCTTACTGAAGCTAGTACTTTGCTATAGATATAAGGCTCTCCTGTTAATAGGTGGGGTTCCACCAGACTTGATGATAGAAAGGGAGTTATTCCCTCTTTCAGAAGCAAAAAGGGTTAAATGATGAGGTTAGAGATCAGGTTTTTAAATAGTGTGTATAGAGGTTAAGAGTTAGATATAATAAAAGTTACGTTTTAGTGTTTAATAGATAGAGAACTGATAGAGTTTAAGTTTGCCTATGGCAAAATAGTAAATATAGCAACTTGTAACTAGGCACCTTGAAGCAGATGTACTTGGTGGACAACCAAACCCTATCACCTGGCTCAAATAGGGGCGGGGACCTACGATACCTATCAGCCTGAAGTTTGTGCGAGCAGAAGCCCGTAGCAGGGCCTGTTGTGTGAGAGCCTTGATGTCCTTTACTTGGGCATCGACGGCAGGGACAAGAGACGAGGTAGCTAGGGGGGGAGGTGGGCGGGGATGTAACCCAAAGACGACAAAAAAGGGGGAGGCCCCGGCAGATCCCGAATCTAAAGAGTTATAGGAAAACTCTGCCCAGTGTAGAAGATCGGACCAGTTATCATGATGAGCGGACACAAAATGCCGCAAGTAGGTACCCAACACCCGATTAACCCTCTCTACCTGCCCGTTAGTTTGAGGGTGGTATGCAGATGAAAAATCTAGCTGAACCTGCAACTGACAGCACAGAGCCCGCCAAAATTTAGCAATAAACTGGACTCCCCTGTCAGAGACAATATGCAAAGGGAGACCGTGCAATCGGAAAACATGATAGAAAAAATGTTGGGCCAGCTGAGGGGCAGAGGGTAACCCAGGCAGAGGGATAAATTGATCCATTTTGGAGAAACGATCGGTCACCACCCAGATGAGGGCGGGAGATCTGTAACAAAGTCCATGACGACATGGGTCCAGGGTTTTTCCGGCACAGGAAGAGGCTGAAAAAGGCCCGCTGGTTTGAGACGAGGGACCTTATTACGGGCACAGGAGGTGCAGGCCAGAACAGTCCCTGACATCTTGAGCGAGGGTGGGCCACCAGTAATAACGGGAGACCAGCTGTAGAGACCGATGGACTCCTGGATGTCCAGCTGTTCGGGAAGAATGTCCCCACTTCAGGATTCTAGGCCGCAAGGCAGGACGCACATAAGTCTTCCCGGGGGGCAAGTGTTGAAGATCCACGGGAGCAGCCATGACGAGCCATTCTGGAGGGACTATGTGCTGTGGAGGAGACTCAAGACCCACCGTATCCGAAGAACGAGATAGGGCATCAGCTTTGACGTTCTTCCCGGCTGGCCGAAAGTGGGAAGTCAAAACGGGCAAAAAAGAGCGACCATCTGGCCTGCCGGGGATTCAGGCGTTGAGCCGACTGAAGATATAGGAGGTTTTTATGGTCGGTGAAGATGTTAATAGGGTGACGAGCCCCCTCCAGCAGGTGACGCCACTCTTCTAGAGCCAACTTTATGGCCAATAATTCGCGATCACCAATGGTATAATTCTTCTCGGCAGGAGAGAAAGTTTTGGAGAAAAATCCACAAGTATGCAGTTTACCCGAGGAGGATCTCTGCAGGAGGACAGCGCCGGCACCCACAGAGGAAGCGTCCACTTCCAGAATGAATGGGCGGTTAGGGTCCGGGCGAGACAGAACCGGAGCAGACGTGAATGCAGATTTGAGACAGTTCAAGGCTTCTTAAGCTTCAGGGTGCCAGGATTTGTGATTGGCTTTTTTCTTAGTTAGAGCCACCGGGGAGCCACAAGCGTAGAGAAATGTGGGATAAATTGTCTATAATAATTGGCGAATCCCAAAAAACGTTGAATGGCCCAAAGGCCCACCGGTTGTGGCCACTGTAACACTGCGGAGAGTTTTGAAGGATCCATAAGGAGACCCTTATCAGAGACGATGTACCCTAAGAAGGGTAAGCTGGTACGTTCAAAGAGACACTTTTCCGGTTTGGCAAAAAGCTGATGGATGCGGAGTCGCCTGAGGACCTGGCGGACATGGTGGCAATGAGTTTCAAGATCAGGAGAAAAAATTAGAATATCGTCCAAGTAAACAATAACACAGACGTAGAGTAAGTCCCGGAAGATCTCATTGACAAAGTTCTGAAACACAGCAGGGGCGTTGCAGAGACCGAATGGCATAACCAGATACTCAAAGTGGCCATCCCGCATATTAAACGCCGTTTTCCACTCATCGCCTTCTTGAATGCGAATTAAGTTATAAGCACCGCGTAGATCCAACCTGGAAAAGACTTTCGCGCCACGCAGGCGGTCGAAAAGTTCTGAGATCAAGGGCAGAGGGTAGCGGTTTTGTACCGTAATTTTATTTAAGACCCGATAGTCGATGCAGGGCCGGAGAGACCCGTCTTTTTTCTCCACGAAAAAGAAGCCGGCTCCTGCTGGAGACGAGAACTTACGAATGAAGCCTTTACGGAGGTTCTCAATGATGTACTCTGACATAGCCTTAGTCTCCAGGACGGAGAGGGGATAGACCCGGCCCCGGGGAGGAGTACAGCCAGGTTGTAGATCTATGGGACAATCATAAGGCCGATGTGGAGGAAGAGTTTCGGCCTGTCTTTCCGAAAAGACGTCAGCATAGTCCCAGTATTGCGTAGGTAGGCCTGGTGGAGGCTTGGTAGATTTCAGGGAGGCGACCTGAGGAGCAGGTTGCGGCTTCGACAGGCAACGCGAGAGACACGCGGAACCCCAACGCATGACTTCACCTGTGCTCCAGTCCAAGGTCGGGGTGTGGTCCTGCAACCACGGGAGGCCCAAAAGGATTTCAGACGAGGATCGAGGCAGGACGAGAAGTTGCAAAGTCTCCTTGTGAAGGGCCCCAATCTGCAAAGTGAGGGGAGCAGTGCGGAAGCGGATAGCGTCCTTAAAGGGGTTTTGCCACGATGTAATGTTGACGTGGGATGCTCCAAAATGGGTATTTAATCACTTTTCTAAATATATGTGATTACAAAAATTGCAGCCTGAGAGAGCTACAGGCTGCCTTACCTGCCCTTAGTTACTTCAAAGCTTCTATTAGATACGACCTGACAAGAGCTGCTGGCCGGGCTTGCGCAGAGAAAGCTTCTTATCTGATGAGACTGAGCTGCAGAAGCTTTCAAGACACCAGGTAGAAATATGTTGTTTTTTGTATACAGAATCCACTAGTTGTAATGTGATTATCTGAGTAGATCCCTGCTTTATCTGATGACAGAGAACATGAAGAAGCTTTCAAGCTGCTGTGGAGAAAGCTGTTGTCTTTTGTATACAGAATCCACAAGTTGTAGTTTGATTATTTGAGTGAGCATTTCACACGATCCCTTATGCAGCTCTGTGCTCTGGCAGTCTGTCTCTCTATCTCAGCTCCTTGGCTTGTTTACATTTGCTTCTTAGCAGATAAGGCAAGTCCTGGCAAAACCACTTTAAGGCATTCGAAACTGACCAATGAGACGAACATAGGCTTCTGCAACGGAATCACTGGGAGACGAAACCTGGTCACAAGTTCGTGGCTTATGAAATTTCCTGCAGACCCTGAATCAATAAAGGTGGTGGCCTGAAAGGTGCTGGCCGTCGAAACACCAATACATACAGGCATGGTCAGACGGGGAGAGGCCGCTCTGACACCTAGGGTTGCCTCTCCTACGAGCCCTAGGTGCGGAAGTTTCCCGGGTGCACCGGACAGTCTCCAATAAAATGGCCAGAACCACCACAATAGAAACACAGCTGCTTCTGACGATGCTGTGAACGTTCCTCCTGGGACAAGTGGGTTCTCTCAACCTGCATAGGTTCTTCCTCGGAAACCATCGGAGGAGGAAGTGGTGGCTGCTGGAAAGTGGGAGCCAAGCGGGGTAAACGGTGTGGGTGGATGACCTCCCATTGAAGGCGGAGCTCTTGTTGCCTTTCAGCGAACCGAATATCGACTCGGGTGGCTAAGTGGATTAAGTCATCCAAAGCAGCTGGTAGATTCCGAGCGGCAAACTCATCTTTGATTCGTCCCGAGAGACCTTGCCAGAACGTCGCCACCAAAGCTTCGTTATTCCAGTCCAGCTCCGAAGTGAGAGTACAAAACTGCACAGAATACTGACCGACCCTGTGTCGCCCTGACGCAGCCGGAGCAGTGCTGCGGCGGCCGAAGAAGTACGGCCGGGTTCCTCAAAGACCGTGCGGAACCCCTGGAGGAAGGTTTGGAGGTCAGCTGTCAGAGGATCCCCTCGATCCCATAGTGGCATGGCCCAAGCCAAGGCTTCTCCAGACAAGAGGCTGATTATGAAGGCCACCTTGGCACGCTCTGTAGGGAATTGATGCCCCATCATCTCGAGGTGGATGGAGCACTGACTGATGATCCCACGGCATTTCTTGGGGTCTCCATCGTAGCGTGAGGGGAGTGGCAGATGCAGAGAGGGTCCCGAAGCCGGAGCAGGTAGAGCAATGAATGCCGGAGCAACGGATGCAGGTGCGGCGGCGGCCGGTGGAGGTAGACGGGCCGCAAGGTTTTGCATCATGGCCGCTAGCTGGTCAATACGTTGGCTCTGACGTCAGGGGTAGCGACCTGGTAGCCTCACGCCGCAGCAAGTTGTTGTGTAATGTGGAGATGAGGGAGGTGAAGTATTTTTGTTTGGCGCAGTGAAGGGCAGTGTGGTAAATCCTGAGCATGAATTTATAGTGGAGAAAGTCTGCAGGTAGCTTTGACTTTCTCCACAGCCGCTCAGCACACCTGGAACAATGCTGCAGATGGCGAGTCTGAGGTGTGTGCCAAGGCTGCGGGCGTCTGACTTTGACCCGACATCAGAAGAAGAAGTGTCCAGGCTTCTTCTGTCTGCGCGCCCCACCACCTGCTGTAGTGACCCCATCCCCTACCACCTTGTCCAGTCTATTTCTCCAGCTGTGCTCTCTCATCTCACTACAATCTGTAACCTCTCTCTCTCCACTGGGATCTTTCCATCCTCCTTTATGCACGCTATTATAACCCCCTTACTGAAAAAGCCCTCTCTGGACCCGTCCTGTGCTGCTAATTATCGACCAGTCTCTAACCTGCCCTTCATCTCTAAACTCCTGGAACGCTTGGTCTACTCTCGCCTAATCCGCTATCTCTCTACTAACACTCTTCTTGACCCTCTGCAATCAGGTTTCCGCACCCTACACTCCACAGAAACTTCTCTAGCAAAAGTTTCTAATGACCTCCTAACAGCAAAATCTCAGGGTAACTACTCATTGCTGCTTCTTCTGGATCTCTCTGCAGCATTTGACACTGTTGATCACCACCTCCTTCTCAACATGCTCAGTGCCATCGGTATCCAGGACACCGCTCTCTCTTGGTTCTCTTCCTACCTCTCTGACCGCTCCTTCAGTGTCTCATTTTCTGGTTCTACCTCCTCTCCTCTTCCTCTTGCTGTGGGGTTCCACAGGGATCAGTTCTAGGTCCTCTCCTCTTTTCATTGTACACAGCCCCCATTGGACAAACCATCAGCAGACTTGGTTTTCAGTACCATCTCTACGTTGATGACACTCAACTATACACCTCGTCCCGTGACATCACTCATGCCCTGCTACAAAACACCAGTGACTGTCTATCCGCTGTCTCTGACATCATGTCCTCCCTGTATCTTAAACTAAACCTCACTAAAACTGAACTTCTAGTCATCCCACCATCTACTAAAAGACCTTACCCTGCCATCTCTGTCTCAGTGTGTGGCACCACCATAACTCCTAGGCAGCAGGCCCGCTGTCTTGGGGTTATACTAGATTCCGATCTGCCTATATCCAATCCCTTGCCCGATCCTGTCACCTGCACCTCAAGAACATCTCCAGAATCCGTCCTTTTCTCACTGTGGAAACAGCCCAAACTCTCATTGTTGCTCTTATTCTTTCTCGTCTTGACTACTGTAACTCCCTGCTTATCGGTCTCCCTCTCTGCAAACTCTCCCCTCTCCAATCGGTCCTGAATGCAGCAGCCAGGCTTGTCTTTCTTTCCAGCCGCTATACTGATGCCTCTACCCTGTGTCAGTCTCTGCAATGGCTACCTATTTAGTACAGAATACAACATAAACTAATCACTTTCACCTATAAAGCTCTCCACAGTGGTGCACCCCCCTACATCTCCTCCTTAATCTCTGTCTTCCACCCTACCCGGTCTCTCCGCTCTGCTACTGATCTGACATTACACACCTCACTCATCCGAACCTCCCATGCCCGTCTACAAGATTTCGCACGTATTGCACCAGTTCTCTGGAACATGTTACACCATGTGATCAGGCATGCTCACAACCCTCGCAGTTTTAAGGGTGCTCTGAAAACCCATCTTCTTATACAAGCCTATCAAGATCCCTAATTGTTAACCCCCCAAATTCTGTCACACATTCATCACTTCCTGGTACCCACAGGCACTTATCTGTATATAGATGTATGGTTGGGATGGCAGGTTCATCCACTTTTTTGTATACTACCCCATATTTATGTAACATGGCTGGGCCATTGTAAACCAAGCACTTGTAACCCTTTGTTTCATCCGTACACCCTAATAGATTGTAAGCTCTTGCGAGCAGGGCCCTCACACCACGTGTCTGATTTGTCAGTAGCTTTTTTATAATATAATGTCTGGTTTGTCTGTTCTTATTCCCTCTATATTATAAAGTGCTGCTGAATATGTTGGCGCTATATAAATAAAGATTATTATTATTATTATCCACTTCTCTACCCTTTCTGGGTATAGATTTTAGATTATAGTCTTATTTTCTTTATACTTCTTTCACTAGATTTTTCACTAGTGGTACATTAGTTACAGGAAAAATAATAACTGTAGGTTTCCTGTAAATAGGACCTAATAGGGTATACATAGTTTAGGTTCCTGGTTTAGACCGTCCTTATTAGGACGCATATCCCACATATATGGATAGGCACTTACCTAGTTAGGGTGTTATAGGGATAGTAATTATTTTCTGTCGGTACATTGAACTCCTTGTGTGGGGACATTTACTAGTTACCCATTTATAAATTATGTAAATAAAAGTTATATTTTATAGTCTAGTCCAGTGAATCCTTTCATCTTCCTCTTGACTATATACTATTTTGGTAGTTGTGGATTACCATATTTATCCCCTTTATAGAGTTGCATGGCCAACACACAGAAGATGTTCATGCTCCATTCACTCACTATGCAGAGCAACTACTGTATCTCCAGAGTGTTGACCCATGACCGGCAGATGCTTAAAGACACCAGTGTTATAAAGGGTACACAGGGGACAGTTTTGTAGATTTTACATTGGGAACCAGGAGCTCTAGGCTATGTCTACACAGCACAGGTTTTTGGTTGGATTTTCAGTAGCACAAGCCTCTGCTCCCTGGCACTTAACCCTTTGATTGCTGCGGTTCGTGACTGCAATGTAATCAAAGAGCTTTCCCCTGCCCTGTTGGTTGATTGGGACACCCGGGGACCTTACAGAGCCCGGAGAATGGCTGCACAGTCAGTCCTGGGGAACAATAGTAGCCCCAGGGCTGACTGTGTAACAATAATAAGCCAGTGATCAGGGCAGACTGTGAGCTCCCCTGAATGCTGCCAAACTGTCAAACTGATACAGATTATAATGTATTAGCATACATGAATATGCTAATACATTACTAAGTGTAAAAAAAATGTAAAATAGTTATCCCTTCATGGGATTTAAAAAAAAGTAAAAAACCTAAAACAGTATAGAAAAAATAAATAATAAAATAAAAATAAATATTTAATAACAAATAATTTATACACACAAAAAAAAAAATACACATATTAGGTATCCACATGACTATAATTACCTGTAGAATTAATCTAACAAGTTATTGTGAAATGTGAATGGTGTGCAAAAAAAAAATTAAAAAAACAAAATAATTGAAAAGAAATTTAAAAAATGTAAAAAAAATTCTGCAGTAATTTATAAGTGAACTTAAACTATTCCCCCAAAAAGTACAACTTGTCTCGAATAAAATAAGGCCTCATACAACTGTGTCATTGAAAAAATAAAAAAATTACGACTGTAAAACAACACAAGGAGACAAAAACTAAAAAAAATGTGCTGGTCATTAACTACTTTTCAGACGTTTGGCTTAAAGAGAACCTGTCACATAGGTTATGCCCCCTTGCTGAGGACAGCACAAGCTAGTGTCAGACCTGCTGTATCCAGCGCTGTGTCCCTTATTCTGTAACATGCTGTAGTTTTCGAGTTTTTTAATGCTCAAATCTGCAGTTTTTAGCCAGAAAAGAGTCAAACAAAGAGTCATTTTTTTCAAACCTCGCCCACCTGAAGCTAGCCCCGCCCACCTCAACTGATAAACCTATTACTTTGAATAGGTAGAAACATGTACATAACTGTCAGTGGGCGGGACTAGCCTTTGGTGGGGGGGGGGGCTACACACCTGCTCATGAGTAAGATTTGAGTATTAAATGCTCTAAACTACAGCATCTTACAGAATAAGGGACACAGCGCTGGAAACAGCAGGTCTGACACTAGCTTGTGCTGTCCTCAGCAAGGGGGGCATAACCTATGTGACAGGTTCCATTTAAGAGGTTAAGTTACAGCTATTGGACCTGAACCAAGTACACATGGCATATACTGGCATATACTATTGATATGCCATCAATGTGTAAGGTGGGACAACCCCCTTAATGGGGTAGGTGGCGATGTTAACCATTATGGGCTGATGTTTTTAAAAGTTGAGGGGCTCAGCAGTGACAACCTTGCTGAGGGGATGACAGAGCTATAATCGGACACACACAGTCTTTGCAGTTACACTCTCAAAGGCTTTTACTCTTACTTTGAAGATGTATTATAAGCTCAAGAGTTACACCAGGTCTGGGTGGTAGACACTGAAAGGCACGGTTATGCAGCATATTATGCAGCTATAAGAGGCAGTTCTGTTGTGGCATCACACTCTCAAACACAGAGCTTTGGCAGCATGTAAGTTGTTCTCTCAGGAGGCGCTAACGTCTTACCATGACAAATACATACATTTATAACCAGACATCGTTCTTTGTTCATTGTTCTTCTTTTTCTTCTTCTTCTTCTTATTACTATTATTATTATTACTATCATTATTTATTAATATATTTATTTTAAAGCCTCCATTATCAATGTCCCTCAAACAGGCACAGCTAGGAATAGTAGCTAGCAGAGCTGAAATGTCAATCACTGCTGTAGAACCACTCACATCCTGAACAGGAAGTGGGAGCCGGAAACTGGCTGTGAAGAGCAGGCTCTGTGAAAAAAGCCAGATGGGAAAACCTCTTTAACTCCTTAACGACCGCCTACCGTCTTTTGACGTCGGGCATTTCAGGTCGTTCGTCTACAGCGATGTCTTTTGACGTTGCTGCAGACATCGGAGTTTGCGGCACCCGGCGTCGCAACAGTGCTGGTATCGGGGCTGTACTACACAGCCCTGATCCCAGCACAGCTCCTGCGAGCAGCAGGGAGCAGGGGAACCTCCGCTCCCTGGTGCTTTAACCCTTTGATTGCCGCGGATCGTCACCGCAGCGCAATCAAAGGGTTTCCCTGCTCTGTCGGGTGATCGGAACACCCGGTGACCCGACAAAGCCCGGGGAAAGGCTGCACAGTCAGCCCTGGGGGCCTAAAGTAGCCCCAGGGCTGTCTGTGCAACAAGCCAGTGATCAAAGGGCAACTGTGATGCCTGTCCTGAATCACTGCCTGTGTCATACTGACACAATATAGATGTATTAGCATAATATGAACATGCTCAATACATTACCAAGTTGTAAAACAAAAAAAAAAAAGTAATATACAGCTTCCTCACTCCTTCATAGGATTTTAAAAAAAAGTTGAAAAAACATAAAAATTGTAAAATAAATAATAATATAATAAATAATATAAACAAAATAAATATTTGATAAAAAATAATTGTGCATATATTACACACACAAAAAAAAACCTACACATATTAGGTATCCACACGATAATAACCTGTAGAATTAATCAAAGAAGTTATTAAGTGTGAAATGTAAAAAATCTCTCTAAATACTAAAAAACGTTTATGAGAGAGTGTACAAACCATAAGTTACAACTTTTACTTCCAATAAAAACAGACTTTGTACAACACATCATTGAAAAATAAAAATAATGTTACAACTGTTGAAAGCGAGAAGGAGGCAAAAACTAAAAAAAATGTTCTGGTCATTAACTTACTTTTTCATGCGTTCGCTAAGGGTTAAAAAACCAGCATAGAGAAAAAAGTTACCGTGGTTGGGAAACTCTTCTCTGCAAACCTTAGCTGTCCCTCACATAGCACAATATGTCAATAAGATATTTAAAAATCAATAGTTTACTGCCGGTTCATTCTGGTTTCTTGTAGTAATATATTTATTTTACTATAAAAGGAAAATGTAACCACAAACATCAATCCATGAGTAATGTAGAAACACTGTAAGCATTCATCATTCCAGCATCAAAGTATATTGTTATCAAAGGGTTCACTTATTTGTCAGAGCGTCTGATGATTTCTATGAATAACTTACCTGCTGGATAGTTGACAAGGGGGAAGGTAACAGCAAGTTTTCAATGTATCTATAATTATTCAAAGGAAATAAAAGAGCTGCACAGTGTACGGTGCAGAGTTGTAAAAGAAGATGCTGCAGAATTTTCATTATGATCGCGGATGTGGCTATTGATTAAAGCAGGCGAGCCCGGAGTGCTGACAGGTCCTCTTTCAATCCGTGCTAGTGGCCATGCAAGTGAGACGGACTTTGTTAATCCACAGTTAATCTTGTTCATAGTCACTTTCTAACATTGACTGACGCCTTAGAGTTTATTTTAATGAGCCGCAGCTCAGTTTCGGCATTGTGCAGATGGGCAAAAAAGATTAGCGACAGAAGATGAGGAGCGAAGGGAAGAAGCCTTCATTTTTTATTAGCAATTGTGAAGGTTAATTGATAGCAGATGTATTGTCAGAATCCATGCAGATGGGAAATTGTACTGGACCTTCATGACTTCTCCAGCTGAAAAAAAAAATTATCTTAAAGGGAACCTGTAAGGTAAGGTGGTCTAAATGGCTGCGCTACCTGTGATTCAGAGGGGTAGGAGAGAAGCTCGAGTCCGATGTTATATATACCATGGTTAGTAGTGAAAGAGAGTAGAAGCTTAGCTCTTGTGGTATATAGGGTTATATGATAGAGGAGAGGAGCTGGGCTCATTGTCTATATATAGTGTACTATATGATAGAGAGTACGAGGAGCTGGTCTCTGTGATATATAGGGTTATCTGATAGATGGGGAGAGGAGCTGAAGCTCTGTGATACTAGAGGATGTTATATGATAGAGGAAGAGATATCTGAGCCTCTGTTAATATATAGGGTTTATATGGTAGAGGAGAGCAGGTGAGCTCTGTGATATATAGGGTTATATGATAGAGGAGAGAAAGCACTGAGCTCTGTGAAATATAGATTATAATGATAGTAGGAGAGGAGCTAGCTCTGTGATAATATAGAGTTATATGATATAGGGGGACTGAAGCTGAGCTCTATGATATAGAGGAGGTTATATGATAGAGGAAGAAGCTGAGCTTCAGTGATACCCTGATAGGTTATATGATAGATGGAGAGACAAGCTGAGCTCTGTTGACATATAGGGGTTTATTATGAAGAGGAGCTGAGCCTCTGTGATATATAGGGTAATATATAGATGGAGAGAGAACTGAGCACATGTTGATATATATGAATTATATGAAAGAAGGATGAGAAGCTGAGCTCTGTGACATATAGGGTTTCTATATGATAGAGGAGCTGAGAGCTCTTGTGATATATAGGGGTTATATGATAGAGGATAGGGAACTGAGCTCTGTGATATATAGGATTAATTGAATAGAGGAGAGAAAGCTGAAGCTCTGTGATATATAAGATTATAATGAAAGAGGAGTCTGAGGAGCTGAGCTCTGTGATATATAGAGTCTAGATTGATCAGAGGAGAAGAGAAGATGAGCACTCTGTAGATTATAGGGTTTCATATGATGACAGGGTGAGAAGCTGAGTTCTGAGATCCATATAGGGATTATACTGATATGAGGAGAGGGAACTGAGCTCTGTAGATATATGAGGAGTTTTATATGATAGAGGGGGAGACCTGAGCTCTGTGATATAGAGGGTTATATGATAGAGGAGTAGCAAGCTGAGATCATGATACATAGGGTTATATGATAGAAGGAGAGAACCTGAGCTCTGTGACATATAGGGTTATAAGATAGAGGAAGCTGAGCTCACTTTGATATATAGGGTTAAATGATAGAGGAGGGGAGCAATGCTGAGGCTCTTGTGATATATAGGGTTAATATGACTAGAAGAGAGTAGATCGAGCTCTGTGAAATATAAGGGTATATGATAGAGGAGAGGAGCTGAGCTCTTAGAGACATATAGTAGTTATATGATAGAGGAGAGTGAGCTCATTGATATATAAGGATTATAGGAATAGAGGAAAGGAGCGAGCTCGGTGATAATATAGGGTTAATATGATAGAGGAGAAGAGAGCGTGAGGCTCCTGTGATATATAGGTTATAATGAGTGGAGGAGAGAAGTATGAGTCTCTGAGTGATTATATAGGGTTAAAAAAAAAATTAAAAATGATAGAGGAGGAAGAAGTTTGTGCTCTGTGATATATAGGGTTATATGATAGAGGCGGAGACTAGCTGAGCGCTGTGTATACATAGGATTATATATCTATATAGGGAAGAACTTCAGTCTCTCGTGGATATCATAAGGGTTACAAATGAATAGAGGAGATAAGTTGGAAGCTCTGTGTAATATAGGTTTATTTGAAAGAGAGAGAAGCTGAGCTCTGTGATATATAGGGTTTATAAGTATGGAAGGAGAGAAGCTGAGCTCTCTGTGATATATAGGAGTTATATGATAGAGGAGAGAAAGTCAGAGCTCTGTGATATCATAGGGTTATTATGATAGAGGACGAGAATGCTGAGGCTCTGTGATACAAGCGGTTTATATATAAGAGGAAGAGAAAGCTTAGCTCTGTGATATATAGGTTTTGATAATGATAGAGGAATAGAAGTTGAGCTCTGTGATAAATAGGGTAAATTGACAAGAGGAGAGTAAGCTGATGCCTGCTTGATATATAGGTGTTATATGATAGGACGAGATAGAAGCTGAGCTCTGTGATATATATTGTTATATGATAGATGGAAGAAGCTGAGGCTCTGGTGGAATAAGTATAGATACATGTAGAGGTTCTGCTGCTCAAAGTCTGTGGTACTGATGAAAATATTCAAGTATAGCACATATTTGTCAGTCCCATTGACTTTGAATGGCGTAGCAGTGCGCACTAGTGATGAGGCGCGTCGGTGCCATACTCCTGCTCGAGTCCATTCCAGATTTTTGTGGAATCATCTCCCGATGTTCGAAGGTCTTCGTGATGCGATTAATCTCCGATTCCCGTTAAAGTCTATGGAGAGTAACACCAGATAATTTTTACACCCAACAAGTGAGTGAAGCTGGAATTAACATTCCACCAACATTTAAGGCTGGATATGTGTAGTCCCTCTTAGGCAAGACAATTAGTGCTACAACTAGTCATCAGAAAAAAATTCACGGCTAACTCTATAATCCATTCCGTTTCCAATAGGTAACTGCGAAAACATGAGACGTCGTAGCCTATAGCAGGTGCATGAAAGCGGTAGTCATCCCTGTTTGGGGGCCCTATAGACTAACAAAAGCAAGACACCGGGTTAATGTGTAACTGAGCAGGAGCCCCGCTATCACTTTCTGCCACCAGGGACAACAACTTGTCATCTATTCTGTGCGCAGCAAGACACATCCCCAAAGGGATATGGCGGATGCTCAGCTGGAGCAGGCGCCGAAATCAAAAAAATCTTAAGTGGGTGGCAGTGAGATCCAGGGCTGCCGTCAGTCGAGTCTATTAACGTTTAATTTTATAAAAAATGTCTCACATCCTGTGGTGGCTGCTAGCCAACGCAGAATAAGAATTGGGTGCTATTTCACTTATGTCTTGACAGACCAGAGAAATTATGAGTAATAGATAATGCTGAAGTCCACCTGGCTCCACCGACTACAGGCCAACCGTAAACTTCTCCAGACTGTATATATATATCTGCTGGCTACGCAGAAATAACAACTTTTAACCTGCTATTTCACAGTGGCTGAGAGGAGAAATATCGTCTGCAAGCATGATCTGCCACCAGAGGGACTCAGTGCGCCCACCTCCCCTGCCCCCGTCCAGCTGTGGCTAGTTCAGTAGCACTTGGGACAGTATTTCCAAATCTCTATCTAATACTAACTAGAATTCTGTAATCTGTCTGTACCCTAAGCTAACTAATCTTATCAAGGATCCTTCAGTTGTAAAATACGCTGGCATGAACAATCTCTACTATTTTAAAAAAAAAGCTGAGCAATGAGACAGCTATCCGTTCTGTTGGCTGTATAATAAAGCCGAATGCGTCCGATCAGGATTGCAGTGACATAGCTAAAATAAGAGCAATGGATTTCAGCAGCCAATGATATCCCTACACACCCCACTGTGACGTTCTCACCCCTTCCCCCCAACCCCCTCTGTGCTCTGTGCGCTGATTGGCGGCCACCAAATTACAGGAGAACGCCTGAAAATGGCGCAATTGGATCCACGATGGGCGATTATATTGATCAGATTATATCTCTAAAAATAATTTTCTTTCATTGCTCGGAACCAAGATTTTTAGTCAAATCTTATCCCGATTCAAACTTTTGGCTATTTCATTGCTCAAAACTTAGTGGACTGCACGTATCGTGGCTGGGTCTGCTAGTTCATTGCTTACCATTCACGAATTCTTGTTGCTAGTGCTCATAGCTCCGAGGACGGATGGGAGACTTATGGCCCTGTTTTAGTGATTGGTGGAGCCGTCAGCAATCAGACATGTATGACATATATCTTATTCACAGGAGATGAATGTCTTTATTGGCACAAACCCTTTAAGTATTTCTACACAAGAAGGTACTCTTTATAACAGTCCTATTTTACTTCTCAGTTATGTGCACATATTCCTTGCAGCCTACTCAAAATCAGCAGATAGACTGTTGTCATGCGAGTTTATATCTGGAGGGTAATAGCCTTTCCTTTGTGCTGACTTTATGGTTATACTCTGGGTACTGAGTAATTCTAGGATCAGGGGTCTCCTTAAAGGTGAGAGGTTAGGCAAACTACTCAGTCGTGTTGTGCTGGCATCTGTGATGCAATGTGCAGCCGGTGGATCTCTCTGGTGTAATCCACTTCATGGGAATGTCCTGCTGCTGCTGGAATGAAGCAGATGCTTTTTCATTCGTATCACATTTCTCTATGTCTTTTTAGCACTGAAATCATCCGGTATTATCTGTGAGCATGGTTTGCCCTTTTATTAAGTGTCCACTGCTAATGGTTATTTGCAGAAGTTTGCCCACTCTCCGGACTGGAGCTCAGTTTTATATTGTATCTATCAGGCAGACTATCGCCTACAAGCAGAAGGAGAATTGTATTTACTGGTAAACTGGGTCTCCATCATGCTTCTCTTTCACTGGCAGCACAGTGTGGTACGGACAGGCAGATGCGGGCAAATATCTTCACCAGCCGGTGCCGGCCTGCTCCATAAGTGCTGATCATGGCCAGGACACGGCACTTTAGTGCCCCAGGCAAATAGGGCAAATAGCGGTGTCCTGTACCTTCCCTCCCGGAAAAATTTAAATCCCTGCTCCTGACCTGACTCACGCAGTTTTGAACTAGGGTGCCTGAGGCTCACCAATTGAATTGACTCTTGGGGCCCACCAGTGGAGTTTATTATAGAGGTCCAGCATTGGATTTGATTATTGGAGCCCACCAGTGTGTGATATTGGAGCCATCCAGAAGGATTTTGATTTTCTTGGACCACACCAGTAGGAGTTGTATTCTGTGGGCCCACCAGATGATTGATTCTTGTGGGCCCACCAGAGGAGTGATTCTTGGGGCCTCAACCAGTGAGTTGATTCTTGGCCTCACCACTGGAGTTTATTCTTCGGACCCACACAGAGAGTTGAATTCTTGGGCCCACCAGATAGGAGTTTGATTCTGGGAGCCCGACCAGAGGAATTTGATTCTTGGGGACAACCAGTGGAGTTGATTCTTGGGGTCCCATAAGAGGGTTGACTTTTGGGGCCCACCAATCGCAATTGACCTCTCTTATAGGCCAGGTCCAGAGGGGTGGGGAGTTCTATATATCTTGGCCCAGCATTGGATTTTGAGGATTCTTGAAGTCCACTAGTGGGGTGTAATTCTTGTAAGCCCACCAGGAGCAAATGTTTTCTTGGGGCCCCACCAGGAAGTGACACTTGCTAGGGGCCACCAGTGGATATTGATGTCTTGGGGCCCACCAGTGGTATTGATTCTTGGGGCCCACCAAAGGACTTGATTCTTGGGGACCACCAGTGGAGTTGATTCTTGGGGTCCCACTAGAGGGTTGACTTTTGGGGCCCACCAGTGGAGCTGATTTTTGGGGCCCACCAGTGGAGTTTATTCTAGAGGCCCAGCATTAGATTTAATTCTTGCAGCCCACCAGGAGAGTTGATTTTTGGGGCCCACCACAGGGGTTGATTTTTGGGGCCCAACAGGGGAATTGATTCTTGGTGGCTCATACAAGTGGAGTTGATACTTGGAGTGCACCAGTAGAGTTGATTCTTGGGGCCCACTAGTGGCATTAATTGATGGGGCCCACCAGTGAAGTTGATTCTTAGGGGTCCACTAAGTTGATTCTGGGACCCCACCAGTGGAGTTGATTCTTGTTAGCCCACCAGGGGAGTTGGTTCTGGAGGTCCAGCATTAGATTTAATTTTTGAGGCCAAACAGGAGAGTTGATTTTTGGGACCACCAATGAAGTTAGTTCTTGAGAGCCCACCCTACAGCTTCTGCACATACTACACATGCCTCTTGGTTTCCACCTTTCTTTCTCTAACCCTTTCCTCCCTAAGAAGCAGCCCTGTCTGCTATGCCTGGAGCCCACCAGGTCCAATGGGGGCTTCCTCTGCTCCTCTATGGACCAGTCGGAGCCTGGAGGCATACAACCTTCAGCTGCACTAGCCCCCGCTGGGTCATATGGGGAAAAAACCAAAACAGGAGGTGCGGTATAAATGATGTGTTATTTTTATTCTGCAGGTCAGTATGATTCCGATGATTTGTTTCAATTTTTTAATCTGCTTTACAGAGCAATAACTTTTTGATGCTTTCCTTCTATGTAATCTTGTATGAAGTTTTGGAGTTATATGTGGACCTGAACTGTGGTTTTAATTGTACCATTTTCGGACAATTGCAACTTTTTGATCACTTTTCATTTCAATTTTTTGGGAGGCAAAGTGACAAACAAAGCAAAACAAAAAAAGCAACAAATTTTTGGTGCTGGGTATTTTTTATGCCCTTCACTGTATGGGATATAAAAGGGTAAATATTATTAGACTTTTATAGATGCAGTGATACCAACTATGTTTACTTTTTTTGTGTTTTTGTTTTTTTCACTTGTAAAATGTGATAGATGGATGTTTTACACTTTTTATAGACTTTTTTTTAAAACTTTTTAATATTTTAGTCCTCCAGGGTCACTGACCGCTATGGCGGCAGAAAGCTCTGTACTATCATCTGCATATACATAATGTATAGGAGAATATGTGGCAGTTTATCAGCTCTTCCTGTTACTCCTGCCTCTAAAAGGACAGTAAGTTGGAAGGTCTTCCCTGCTGCCGTGACTGCCAGTCGACAGCCTGTACTTGGGCACCTCCTCTCACCTGTATAACTGCTATGTCTGCTAGTCCCTTTATCTGCAGCTTGTAAGTAATTGAACAGTCGGGATTGCAGTTATCTCCAGTCCCGACCACTGAAGGCCAGTTGGGGCTGTAACTAACAGCTGGCATCTGCCATGTATAGCGCCTACTTCAGCCTACAAATTGTCCCTACTCTGTTTCTGATGTCTAATATTGGGCACAGTCACTGAAGGTAAGGTAGTTTCCAATGCAGGGGGCAGTAGTCTGACACAAAAACTGTCATAGAAGTAACATTACAGTTACTTGAGCACCATCTTAACAATCCATATTAACCCCTTAACGACTGCCCCGCCTCGACTTTTATACGTGTGCTGGAGGCGGGGTCGTTCGTAGTCTGCGACGTCTTTAACGTCCGCTGCAGCACATCGTGGTTTGCAGCTATGCCCTCCGGCGCCTGCGAATTTGCTGGGATCTTGGCTGTACTACAACAGCCCTGATGCCCCTAACGTCTTCCTGTGATCTACACGGGTCGCGAGCGGAGACCCTCCACACTCCAATTGCTTTAACACTTACAACCCTTTGATTGAGCGGCGGTGCGTTACCGCAGCGCAATCAAAGGGTTTTTCCATGCCTGTCATGGATGATCGGGTCAACACACCCGGATTGATCCCGACAGAGGCTCCAGTGGATATGGCTGCACAGTCAGCCCTGGGACCAAGAGAGGCCACTGGGCTGTCACTGTGTAAGAAGCCCGTTTGTAAATGGGCAGGTCTGTGTGCTTCCTGACCACTGCCTGTGGGTCAGACTGACACAGATTATGAATGTATTAAGTCCATGTATGAATATGAGCTAAAATCATTACTAAATATTGTAAATACATTTTAAAAAAAAATGTTAAACCAGTTCTTCCCCTTCATTGGGAGTAAACAAAAAAAAAGTAAAAAAAACCAAACATAAAAGTTTAAAAAAAAAAGTGTAAATAAAAAAAAAAAATATTTAATAAAAATAAACTTGTGCATAAATTTACACGCGAATTCACCGAAAAAACCATACACATACTACGGTAATCCCCCATGACCATAATACACCTGTAGAATTAATCTAACAAGTTATTAAGTGTGAAATGTTGAATGGGAGTAACAAAAAATGAATAAAATAAATTAATTTATAAGTGAACTTAACCTATTCTCCCATACAGTAAATCCTTGTCTCGAATAAAACCTAGTGCCCATTCAATACAACTGCTTCATTGACAAAATAAAAAGTTTACAACTGTTGAAACGCAAGAACTCAAAAACAAAAAAAAATTAATTTCTGGTCATTACTACTTTTCAGCGTTCGGCTAAGAGGGTTTTTGGGTAGGGGGGTGAGTGGGGGGGGGGTGAGGCAATGGTTATCAGCTAATGGTAGGTGCTAAGAAGTAGACCTATAGTATATCTACCCCATAGTAGAGTAGATATACATAATATATCTACATTATACAGTACATAATAGAGTAGCAAGATTTTGGATTTTGTTCTCCCAGAAGGAAAAATTAAGAAAGCCTGACATGTTTCATTGGTATGTTGCACCCACTGTGTGAAAATATCAACTTAATCCGAAGCTTGTTGTCTTTACTGATACTAGAGCCGTATGACATAGCATAGCCTACGAAAATCCCTGGCAGCCATAATTCCTAGAATCTGCAAAGTAAAACCTTATAATCCGTGGATGTCCTGCCTGTCTTACCTGATCTCACTACATCAATGTTGAATTAACATCCTTTGTGCCAACCTCCCAGGGTCGAGTGTGTGTTTTTGTTTCTCTAACCGACCCTATCGTTTTAAACAAAACAGTGCTCCACTGATTATCATATCTATATTAGAGCTGCTCAAGCTATGCAGGAGCGGTGGGTTCCTCTTCTGTCAGGGGTCGAATCGGGAAACCTCTGTCTAAGCTCAGTACATACTCAAATAGCTTGGTGACATAAAACACTGGTAGGCTTTTTTTTGTTTTTTTTTATATTTCAACAAGGTTTAAGCATGTAACTATGGCATGGAGAATTAGCGGGCATGTCACCACGGCACGGGTTGCGGCTGGTGTTTTCAGGCGTGCGCGTTTTGCAGATCCATACTTGAGAAACCGGCTGCAAACGAGCACAATGGTGCTCTATGGAAAAACCCTTCAGCAGTCCCCACTGGCACCTGTTTCCCGCCCTGCGGTTTCTACATTTTCCGCCCAAAAACATTCTACATGCACATTTTGTAATAGAAAGTAGCCTCAAAGGGCAATTCTGTCCTTGTGGGGTTCAAATTATCTTAAAAAATAACAACGGTGCAACCGAGAAAACACATCACAACATGCCTTGCTGCTATGAAAGTGCTTTCCCTATTGATTTTATTCACAAAATATGTTGTTTTTTTATTTTATACCCTTTTGCAAATGGAGTAGATAAAATGCATCACATGTACCTGGCTGTGATGGTCTATTGGCACGTCCATAATCTATGTACCCACTCCTCGACAGCTTTCATGAATTTCTGAAACCAGGGGTGTTACTTCTGACTAGGGCGTCAATCTTGGATACACGACGATCTATACAGAACTACTACTAGGCCAGTCCAATTTTGTTAACACATTAATAACAAAATAGGTATACATCTCAGCTTTTACATGCTGTACCTATACTAATTGGGTGGCCTATTCTAAAGTATATAACATATTGAATATGGCTGAGGGTATAAACTAACTAAACATTACAATAGAGACACAAGGATCAGCACTATTATATATAATCTTTGTTCCAATCCACAACATGTAACATCCCCCCACCTTGAGATCTTTGTTCTCAGTTTTTTATTATCTCTCCCTTTCCTCTTTCCGCCTATTCCTTTCTCCTCTATTACCTGTCGTTTTGTGCGGAAGAGTACTCCCCTAACCAGCGGACGTGTCGTCCTGAACAATGGCGGGCCCGTATCCCTGATACGGCGCCAGTAGCTCACCCTATCACTTCTATGGTCTTAACACGTTCACATTTTGATGAAACGGCGGATTGCAGAGGGTAGTAAATGACTTCCGAGCACCTTCTGACGTCAGTGGTCTCTCACGGAATCAGTTCTTAATGTCCTCATCAAACATAGTTGTCAGGCTTTGTGGACAGCTAGAAGGTGTGTTAGTGTCCTCTGTCATCATATAGGCCAGGCCTGGATCAACTGTTCATCATGATCGGTAATAGTCTGTTTCCACAGCTCTCACAAAAAGTCTTTCCTCAACAATGGAGACACACAACAGACGAATTAGAGCAAGAATTACGTAACACAATGAAATATGTCAGATCACTTCTAAACTGGGCTAAGTCATTCCCTGCCAAACCCTAAACCCATGAAGTAAACACTGCTTCCGCGAGGGGTGATCTAGCCAGAGTGTCACGCTGAAACTTCCTTCTGAGAGATCAATCTAGGCTTTCTAATGGCCATCATGGTGACCCTTTCCCATTTGGTCCTGTATTATCGTGTGATAAAAGTACAGACATGTATTCTCCTGTTTTGGGTTAGACAGTGATTATCGGTAGCAGATATTCAAAACCCAGCGCGCCACCTGGTTCCATTGGCCCTTAAACTCATATCCAGGACCCTCCCCTTGGGTCCTCCTATACGCATCCAATATACACATGGGTGGTTCAAAGTCTGCGATTTGGGGAGTGCTTTCCTTCTCCATCCTGACTCTGTGTCACTATCTTCATATCTCTACCCCTCACCATATATAGGCTCCCATGACTATATGCCTCCATCATTCTGGCTGGAGTGGTCTCAATAGTTACGTTAGGACATACTTTCTCCTGTATTCCCTCATTCTCTAATCAGGTTCCTGGTCTTAGTCTAACCTTATACTAGTAAGTAGGGCGGGTTTTCCCTGTTTTTATCTTTCCTATTAATTGGCAGTCATCCTGGTCTAGTAACCCCCAGTCAAACCCTGGTGTTTCCAACCCACAGCACCATTCCAGTTAATAGCAAGAGTGTCCCACAGTACTCCCCATCACAACCAATTATATCCATGGGTTCTGACCAAGAGTTATATCAAAGCTACTTTAACTACTAACCATCAGTAAAAAACGCAGCATCTGCCTCATCTCCTGGGGGCTGGGGCGATCTTGGTACCTGTATATGAACATTGGAACCAGTTGGGGCTTGTCTGCCACCCTTGACAGATGTGGTCCGTAACTGGGTCAGCAGACTTTGAGGGTTTGTAGCGGCCCCTCTCAAACTCGTCTAGGGTTTTACACACAAAACTTCTCACGCGTAGATACCCACTCTCTCAGGCTGTAGCTTAACTGAGCAGCAACGGTCTACTAAGTCTGGATCTGGAATGAAAACTCTAGAATGCATTAGTAACAATCTTTTAACCACAGCAGTCACAAAGAGGTCATAGCATCGTTTTGTAGCTACAACTGCTGAGGGAAACCTATGCTACGCTAGCCTTAGGGCACCTACCTAAACAGGATCTCATAGGGAAAGAGTAGAGCTAACTATCCCCGGGGCGTGTGCCTGACCTCTAACCATCTATGGGCAGGTGCAGTCTGGTCAGTGGCGTGCATGTACTGTTTCTCTTATGTCACTTTTTGCGTCGTGGCTTTCAGAGTCCGTTCCATGTCCCAATGGGCATCTACATCTGGTATAGGCGCCCAGAGCAAGCAGGGTCGCCTCCCTACTCCATATAAGCCCGTCCTTCTTACGTTTCTTCTGGGCTTTCCTCCTTCTTTCCTAGTTTCCTGTTCTTCGCAGTGGAGCTTGTTCTGTATCTTGCCCAGCAGGTTCTCCTTCTGCCGTGTTGCGTGTGATTTCCTCCTGCCACCACTGACAGCTGACTTGCTTTCCCATTCTCACCTCCGGCGCCAGTGTGCCTGCTTGGTCAGCCAAGTGGTTTTCGTCTTTCTGTATTCAGCATTCCATGTGGCCCTTGAATTTTAGTAATGGCTACGTGTCCGGTTTGGCAGGCCAGCCAAGTGCATCATCAGGGCCTGAATATGCTTGTCCATGTTTATCACTGGGGTTCCCGGCAGGCCGTGGAGAAAATCCTCAAAGCGTTTTCAAATAGGTCCAAAGTCATGGGCGATCGCCCGAAAGTTTATCCTTGAGGTGTTCCGTACATTATGTTGGCCGTTTTGCCCTCTTGGCATACGACTATCACTGCCTGTCTTCTTAGCTTCCAACACTGCGTGTGATGTCGCTCATGGCTCATATCCCGTGTGAAATTGTCCTGCCAGCAGTCTGCAGATCTGGATCGCATTTTCCACAAAAAAGAACCTATATCAGGGTTAAATGAAAAATCCCTCGCATCTTCATACTTCAAGCAATCACGGCTTTCTATCATGTACACCGGATTCTTCCGATCTCCTCTTCATCCTCATCCACACCTTGAGGAAGGGAAGATAAGGTGGCCTGGATGAAGCAACACCAACAGCCGCATGTGCAGAGTGATGTTTATCCGCCAGGAGTGAGAGGCACACTGAACCTGAGAACAGCTGTGCTGATGAAGATGTTGCGGTTACGTAAATAGGCGGACAGGATGTCACGTGAGCCCGACGGCATTGAGGGAGGCGTGGCCGCCTACAATATTCCTCTGTTATTGTCCAGCAGGCACTTTGTCTTCCAAAATACAGCTTGTAAACTGAAATGTTTCACCAGCTCCCTTGGCAATGCTGGGTCCATCTTTGCAGAGTAGTCCCTCCAACTTGGTCTGTTTCAGCCTCCCTTGGCTTGTGCTAGAACTCCCAGGGCATGTCCTTCCTCTCTCACTCTCCGATACAAAAAGCTGAAGGTCTTCTGTAGATCCGGATGCTAGTGCAGGAGCACTGGCAATAGCTTTCCTTCAGCTTCTGGAAGGACTCTAAGCATCTTCATCAAGGTGAAAAATTAGTTGTCTTCACTGCCTTTTCACACCAGGAATATTTAGCACAAGAGTGGATATCCCTGTCCTATGGATGCTGGGCTTCAGAATAGGACAGACATCATCAGCAGTGGTCCGAGTAATCTAGCTTGTGGTGTTCTCCTCCTATTCATTGTTTTGCAGTGGCCATGTCCTGCTCTGTTGTCAGTTCAATGCAAGTATAACGTTGTCTTGGCTTTGTAGGCTCCAGAGTCCTCATATGCGGCGCCGGGCCACCATCCCATGAGCAGACTTGATCCACATGCCCCTCAGGCACATTGCTCTCGAATGCCTGTGTACTAGAAGCCACACACATCAGTTTGGTAGAGTCTTTACTCAGTCTGGGACTGGCCGAACATCTTCACTGCTTCTTGATGGTTCCAGCAGGGCCATCCCCAAAATGCACTGGTCATCATCCAAGCTATGCGGCTTCTCAAGTAATAAAACCAAATCAGAGAACACTGAGTTATCCCGTGCATGGGTATTCCCCACTGTTTCCCCCTTTATCCTGAGTAAGCCTGTCAGATGTCAATGCTTGAGCTGAAAGTCTGTCCCCAGCCCTTGTTTCCAGCTAGTTCACTGAACATTTAACACACATGGAGGGCAGCAGTCACCTCATCCATATCTGACGGGCTTGTATAGGTCATTCGGCCCCAATGGGCACCCTCTGAATCCCCTATTCTTCTAACCTCTTACAAGGACCAAGATAAATCTTGGTTAAGTGCTGTGTAGATTCTTTCTTTATCTGCGTCTATCTTGCCTGTTAATAGGGAGCATAGTTGTTTCTCAAGGGTCCAGCTATTTCACTTGTTAAGACAGACCCTTGACTTCGGTGGAATGTAACATAATATGTTCGGGCCTTCGCACGGGACCCCATCCCTCATTGCAGTGAGGCCTGTGAGATAAGGGGAATCTGCTAGTCAATATTCCTGAGCCCTCTCCACTGGTCAGCTGACTGCTCCTCCAGTGTCTTTCCCGGGGTGTGCTATGCAGTGGGCCAGCTGTGTGCTCCATCGCAGCAAGCCGAATATTTGCTTATTGCTTTCCTATGAGCCTCATCTGCTCGTAATCAATCCGCCTATCTGTCATCCTCATGCTGTGAAGATGCCTGCTACACACTGTATCTTCTCACCATCAGTAACCTATAAGGTTCTCCACTGTAGGGCTGGCTGGGCCTGTTCGCCATATATCCCAGTATCATGCTTCCATAATTGGACATACAGTGAGCTATGTGCTACCATCTGGTTCAGAAGTGTTTAACCCCGGAAGGGCAGGCATTAACCCAGAAGGAAAGGATGTGACTTCCTACATGGAGCAGTGGGCGGTGCTTGGAGTAGAAATGACAGAAGAGTCGGGCAGTGGCACTAAGGTTCAGGTGATATCTGGGTGTACTGGGGCAGCATCGGCTGGAGCAGTAGGTTGGTTACAGGGGAGCAGGGTGACGTTCACAGGTGGTCTGTTCTGGGGCTGTTGCCTATTGTTAGCAAGGCAGTTCTTGTCTACAATGACTTCCTGACTTAGCTCATCCTCACCCCGCAAAGACAAGTGCCTCCGCCATTCACAGGTTCGGGCACAGTATTCACACTTTCCTTGTTTCAGAAACTTCTTCCTGGGTGGTATGATACACATTAGCTAGCTCACCCCCAGATATGCCCCCCACCCTTCATTTTGAATCTATCTAATTACACTGTATCCAGGATTAGCATTCAACAAAACATTCCAAAATCTTCAATCTACCTTCTTTCTGTATCAACCCTCAGACATTTCAATTCTCCTATCACAATACTTATCAGAGTGTCTTAATCACACTTCAGACGATACTTGCACAATTCTTCAGACTACTCTCACTTACTTCTTCTAGCATACAATGAGACTCTTCTCTAACATTCTTACACTCTAAATACCATGCAATCGGCGCGTGTGCACTAAACTCACATACCAAAACTTCTTCGTATCATTCGTTCTACAATCACATGTTTACACTTCTCAGCGACACTACACACACACGCACAAAACACGACAGACTCTGTATCGAAACGTGATAGAAACCGATCATTTCATGCCGCTGTGCTCAGCTTTTCCTCTTATATCAGGAAAATGAGCTTATGAATTCATGATTCCACCATCAAATAATTACTCAATTTTTCACACGATGCTGTTTTTTCCACCAAGCCAGCTGAACAGTACCTCCTTACTTGCACGAGGTAGACAAACATTCCCCGTGTTCTCTTCCCATGGCGAGATTCCTCATTAATCACTGAGCGCCTCTAGGCTTTCGGCTCCGTGTGAGATCTCCATCAGCTGACTTAACACCTTGCCTTCGACCAGCTTTGCTTTCAATCAGTTTCAATAACATTCAATTACACATAAAACAGAAAATAATACCGTACCACAAAGAGCTTAATTTGACCAGTCATAAGGTCCAATAGCCAATGGGCCTGCGCCGCATGCCTGTCAGCGTTGATCTAGACAATTAACCCGAAATGAACACAATAGTACACAGCTTCCCACTAGACAAACAATCTGCTCGGACAAGCAAGTAGAAACTCACTTACCCGGACACATGATATTTCATATGATGCGATGGCTAGCCCTTATCTCTCATCTAGCGTCCCGGCCATATAGAATGCTTCACCCATGGTTCAGTTTTTCGGTTAATAAATCAGATCTAAGCCCATGCCCCACGTGCAAGGCGACATCGTGTAATAGAAAAGTAGGCCTCAAAGGGGCTATCCGTGTCATTTTTGATTATTGTTGGGGAGTTCAAAATAATCTTAAAAATACAATAGGTGCACCGAGAAAACACATCACAACATGCCTTGCTGCAATGAAAGTGCTTTTCTGATTTTATCACAAAAGGAGGTTTTTTATACCCTGAATCTTTGCAAAATGAGTAGATAAGAAGTCATCACATGTACCTGGCTGTGAGGTCTAATTGGCACGTCCTTGTGATCCAAATGGACCACTCCTCACAGCTACTGGAATTTCTATAACACAATCACTCGGGTGTTTACTTCTGACTATGGCGCCCATCTGGTGATTACACGACGAATCTACTACAAACTAACTACAGCAGCCATTTCTTTTTTAACTCACATTATATAACAAAAGTCTATCATACCTGCTTTAACAGATGCTGTACCTATATAAGTGTGTGCCTATTAAGTATATAATTGTATATGAGGTATATACTAACTAATCAATACATTAAAATTATAGACACAAAGGAATCAGCACATATAAATATACAATCCTATTGTTCCCATCCACCAACACATTCTTCGACCGGTTCGTTTTCGGACGGGAATATGTACAAGTGAATAGTTAAGCGGGAGGCTTTTCCTCCGCGTCATCGCTGAGGAAAAGCCGTTCATCCACGGCCTGTAAGTGTGCATATGTACACTAACCTGGACAAGTACCAAGTCGGATAAACTGACCGGTATTTGTCCATTGCCGTGTAAATGGGACCTTAGGGTATACTTACACAGCATATTGTGGCACGTTCTGTACACGGCACAATATGCTAGGTGTTTTAAAAGTATGCGCTGGGTAGTGCGTTCTTCTAAAATGCTCTGTGCCAGCTCCCACTATCTGAAAATGGGCTAGTGTATTTATCACGCTCTGCAAAGACAGGGCTATTTATTACCTTATTTGCAGTCCGTACTGTGGGGGTATGCTGCGTAATTACGCTATGAAATAAAGAGCGCAAATATGCTGTGTGAACATACCCTTACAAGCATGAGATCCATAGCATAATATAAACAACTAGTTACAAAACAATATCCCCAATGTTAGAGTTACCACAGATGGATACAGAACCGTCTCTGTCTCTCATACACTGTAAGTGCGTCAGCGGGTGAGTAACACATACCGTACCGCCACATCTATGTAGGCATTACCCCTTCCTCATTCAACCGCACGGCGAGAAGTATGCAACTAAAGTGGCTGCCACAATGCAGCATCGGTCTATCCATCGGGACTCAGTTGCCGCGGTCGTTGGCGCGCTTGCAAGTAACGTTGGTGCACTTGGAGATCTCAGATGTAGCAAATGCCTTTAGACTAGTCCACACCATAACTGTATAAAAAAAGTACTCCCAGTATCAACACAATCATATCAGCATTTCTGCTATCACACTAGACTCCCTATTTCTGGTGTTTGGGAGTATGGGACATGATTCTCCTGTGTGGTAAGCCAGGATTCTGTAGACGATAGGCCGTCGCTAGACTAGTCTCTCTACTCTCAGGGTAAACTGGTGACCTCTCAGTCTCTCTGAGCTCTCTCCTGTAGTCTCCACACTCCTTCTTAAGCTCTACCCTCCCGGCCGGTGATTTCACCAAGCCAGGGCTGTTGGGGTCGGAAGCCACTTGCATCTCTTGAAGGAAAGAAGGGTGAATGGCTGTTTCTATAGCATCCGCTGTACACAATGCTTCCCTTTGGGAGGGGTGAGGGGTTACATTATGGTTCTGTAATATATTCCAATATGTTTTTCTACTACATAATCTGCTGCTGAGTAATTGTTGGAATCAAATAAAACTTTCTAGATGTAAATGTAATGATGATATATGTAAGTGATTACAAAATTAGAGTTAAAGGATAAGTTTAATGGGGGAAACTGTACAGTTGAAAGAAATACCTTAGTCCCCTATGGCTGGGCATGGTAAAGGTGGGGGTTTCGTATAGTACCCGGGCACTTTGTATATGTGAATGTAAGGGTTGTATTTTTATGGTGGTTAAATATTAGAAAAAATGTACGTTTAGTGGGGAAAACTGTACAGTTGAAAGAAAGACCTTAGTCCCCTATGGCTGGGCATGGTGAGGTACGGGTTCAGTATAGTATCCCATGGCACATTTGTCCAAGATGACAGCGGGGCCCAGAAAAATCCTGTATACTGTACTGCAGAAGCTCTACCCACTGGTCCCATAAATGCTAAAAATCGGCCATGGGTCGGCCCAAAACAAAGTTTTAAAAATCCAGCGGGACTTCCTAAAAAACCCATGTGTGTGCAAGCATTATCCTGCTGAAAAAGGGGGAACCCGTGAGGGATGTCCTGAACAAAACATGAGAGGGTTTTGTTCTGTACCCCTACTAGGGTGATCATTAACCGCATAGGGCAGGACTGAAGCACTCACAACGAGGCCTCTATACTCGAGCCCAACTGTTGGATCCCGAATAGAACCATGACTAAAGACAATCTGATTCCAGTCTGTAGCAGCCCAGGTTTCTTGTTCACAACATCACTGAAAGCATAAGTGACAGTAGCAGGACATGTAATGGGGCTATGACACTAAATTTCCTTCACCGCAGCACCTAAAATGGTCTGGACAGGGACAGGGGTATGAAACAAAGGTGCCAACTGTGTCTGGATGGTGGACAAAGCAATGGTTGGAGTTGTTGGGTTTTTTCAGCATATAAAATGTCTTTTGCCCTCTGTAACAACACCTCCAAACGCTTTGTAAAAAACGTAGATAGGGGGTGTCAAACCCCGTTTTCAGCAGGGGCCACACCCCTACGGTGTCCCTTTAAAAGAGCCACATAATTTTAAAAAATGTGTAAAGGGAACTTCTCCAAAATTGTTAATTTGACATTTTTTTTCATTAAAATTACCCCCTTTGGGGAAAACCCAAGGAAAATATATTGCCCCCCCCCATAGGTAGATAGGTACATATGAACCTTGTAGGTCGATAAGTGGGTATAAAGCTCCCTATAGATGATAGTTATATCTGCCCATGTAGGTAGGTAGGTATTTTTTCCCCCTGTAGGAGTAGTTAATGCCCGCACCAGGGTAGTTGCCCATGTCCGGGAAAAATGCCCCTGTAGGAAAGCGGGTTCACGTAAGTTTGGGTATTTGTACAGCGCTCACCATCACAGTAATACAAAGGGGGGAAATGGAGGGAAAGACCCTCTCCCTTCTCCCGTACCAGCAGCGCACCAAGTGGCGCGGGCGACTGATGCCCGGGCCGGGGTTTTAAAACGGCCGGGTGCAGGTCAAAAGATCGCGGGGGGGGGCCTTGTGTTTGACACCCGTGACCTAGATGATGGGCTATTCATTGAAACATCCATTCTGTTTGCTTTAGTCCAATGATGTGCCTCCTCTCAAAGTTTATCAACTGGTCAAAATGTTTAGGTGGCAGGGTCGGGGTCCCAGCATTCAACAATTTCTTACCCAAGAGGTACACTACCCAAAAGTAGCCTCTGAGACACTTTTAACTTGGCAGTGCGGGAAACATTTTTCATATTTTTGTGGGCGGGTCCCTGGGAATAGACATTTGTAACAAATTTTGATATAAGAGATAACTGATTGTCAACTTTTTTAGGGTGCATTATTTTTTTTTCATCAATGAGTGTACAATATGTTTTTTGTGCTGCCACCTGATATGAAATATTACATTTACAAAACAAAAAGATTTACTGGAGTTTCCACACCCCAAAAATAATTTTGAGGAGTCCAAATGGGTCAAGGCTACAAATATCAATACACCTGAATCTTATTACATCATTTCCATTCTCAGCATGATATTACAGACCTCTGCAGTCAGTCATTGACCACAGATGTGATATCTGTATGGCGGCACATCAAGTCTATGACAATTGGCTGCCATGGTCACATACCATATTTCCATATAATTAATTTATTTTTATTTTATTATTTATGGAGCTATTCATAATGTTTTTTGGATTTGTGTGTGCTGTGGCAAATTACAATTAAAAGTTTAACTCCAAGCAAAACATGAAATGCAGCTTTGGCCCCGTCCAGAACAGTTTGATTCATCTAAATGTTGCTGTTCTGCTGATCTTCTGCTGTCCTCTAGTAGGCCACAGCTGAAGACTGAGCCGACTATGACTAAGTAGCATCATCATGGGGCATAAAGGAATTTTTTTCAGGAAATATTCCAGGTGACCACTACCAGTGATCAAAGATTATTACACGTGTGGTCACAAATATAGTCATAGACAAAAGTACCTCACACCTCATCAAAGATTTATGACCTATACTAAGAATAAGTCATCAGTGTAAGTCCTGGAAATCTGCTGTGTTTAGCATGCATTAAAATTAAATTAGTTCCGATGGAAGATGGTAATCCTTGGTAAAAGTAAAGACTAGAAAATGCTTATTAGAGTCATTTGATGTATATAACTGGGGGTGTATGTAAAAGTTGAATATCAGGGCACGGTGAGGGTCGCCCTTTTCGGGGCATGTGCTCCACGAAGGGACAGATTAATCATTTTGGGCCTAATAGGGTTACTAAACCCCTTTATTTCAGAAGGAATCTGTGGGGCTTTTTGCACATTCTGGTAATTATTCTGGAATTGTATTAATACAAGAAGCATTTCTGTCTCATCAACGGTTCATCTGGATGTGGTGAGTTCCTTATTTTTGACCCCTTACATTTATATTTGCTTTTGACCCTATTTATGGAGCTTTTTGTTCTAAGTAAATATGTCTTTTATGAAAGCTTATTAAAAGTTATGCTTTATATCTATATTCTGCATCAGGTTACTCGTACTCGGTAGTGATTAAGACATAGATAACAGCCATAGAGTCATATCAATATCTCCTTGTAAACATATTCAGATGTCATTATGGTTGCAGGAAGAAATCAGGTAACAGGTGGCAATGAGCTGGACTGATGACGATAGCAGTGAAATATCATCACCTTTGATATTCACTGGCCCATAGGTCATTTCTAAGGAACTCACACTCTGTATCTTTTAGTTACTTGAGAAATACAGATCTACTTCTTGTATGAGGAACAAACAATTATCATGCCAGATATGCAAAATGAAAGGAAGGTATGAAAGAAGAGTCAAGCTTAAGAAGCGTTTATTGGGTAGTAGCCCCTATGGGTTTGTGAGGTGAGAAGCCGAGTTTTATACAGTCTGTAGCAGTCTGCAGTTCTGAGAGAACAGTCTCAGTCTCAACCCTTGCACACTGAGATCTCTTCATTGGCTTTGTAGTTGTCTTTCTTCAGCTAAATGTATATCAGAACACTTCCATATAATTAAATCTCCAAGAAGTTACAATAGTGTCAGTTATTTTTATAAATATTCTTAGTTGTATCAAAAATTCACTTAATTAAATACAAAAATGTCAGCACTGCGCTACCTCCCCTCAAAAATTGTCAGTTCCTACCTCAGGTAAAGTTATCTATGGTTAAACACCTAAGGGGTTAAACACCTGGGCCAATCTCTGGCTGGGGTGGACTATTTAAACCTCTTTCTGGAATGCTTTCACTGCCTGTGATTGCTCTTGTACCCTAGCTGTTGTGTTTGTTCAGATTGCTGTTCGGTTTTCTCTGGCTCTGGAATGTGGCTTGTATTTCGGTAACTCTCCTGTCTTCTGATGCAGTACTGCGTGATCTCATGGTTTGACCTCAGCCAATCTGACATTGCTCTATTTCTTTTCTGTTGAATCTGTGCCTGTTTATCATCCATTTATTTGCTCTCTGTTTGGCCAGGGTTTGTTCAGGATAATGTTCAGTGGCGGGGTCGCCCATTTTGGAGTGGTTTATCTGTTTAGACAGGGTAAGACAGGGAAAGATTAGAGGATTCTCAACAAAAAACCTGTGATTTTCGTCCATTAGAGCAGTTTCCGCTTCCTAAACTTGAGTCCCTTTTTAAATAGTAGCAGAGTCCATGCATCAGATATAAGGAAGGTTTATTGTAGTCTGACCAGTGGCATTTTGCGACGTTAAGGGGGAAACCACACCCCCTTTGTCAAGCTTGCTACAAATCCTAAGAAAAACAGGTGACAACCATAAGTAAATGGGAGGTAGTAAAAATCCTAAAGTAGATATATATAATGCGCATAAAGCCCAGAGAGTGGAAATATCAATAGGATGTAAATACATAATATGTTAAACAATATAGTCTAATCTAGTCTTCAGCTAATCATTCTTGTTGGTGGGTGCATTCCTATACTATTCTTGCCCTAGAGCCCTCTTGGCCTCCCCTGAATACAGGATAAGACACAGTTGGGAATGTAGGCATATAGGTTCCTTATGTAATACTTCGGACATTTGTCCACAGCTCCGCCTGTAGACCCTGCATACTCTTTGGCTGCAAAGTCTGTTCGTCCAGCCTGTACCATAAATGCTCACTTGGCGATAAATCTGGTCACTGGGTAGGCCAAAGAAGTCTTATAATAAGGCAAAGACAGTCCTGCTGTGTTTGGGTGGGCATTAGCCATCTGCTAAATGCCAGTTGGAAGCCATGAGAGGCGACACATTTGGCCGAAGAACGTCCTGAACATGTCCCTGAGCTGTTAGTTTCCCCTGTGACACTATTAGGGGGTGACCGCCTGTCACATGTGATGGCTCCTAGATCATCACACCAGCAGTTGGGGCATTGTGTTACTTCAAAGCAAAGGCCTCCACAAACGCTCGCCACAAGGCCTCCATATTCAATCTCGACTTACAGAGTTACATAGTTGCATAGTTTGTAAGGCTGAAAAAAGACATGACGTCCATACAGTTCAGCATATTGTGCTAAAGTGTTGCTAAAGTGTTGGTTCAGAGGAAAGCAAAAAACCCCAATGAGGTAGAAGCCAATTGTCCTCATTTTAGGGAAAAAATTCCTTCCCGACTCCAATCTGGCATCAGAATAAATCTCTGGATCAACGAACCTTCTCCAGAATCATAGTCACTACAACTTGTTATATTACATCTAGAAATGTATCTAGACCCTTCTCCAGAATCCTGGTCACTTTAACTTGTTATATTATTACATCTAGAAATGCATCCAGACCCTTCTCCAGAATCCTGTTCACTATAACTTGTTCTATTATTATATCCAGAAATGTATCCAGACCCTTCTCCAGAATCCTGGTCACTATAACTTGTTCTATTATTACATCTAGAAATGTATCCAGACCCTTCTCCAGAATCCTGGTCACTATAACTTGTTTGTTATATTATTACATCCAGAAATGTATCCAGACCCTTCTCCAGAATCCTGATCACTATAACTTGTTATATTATTACATCTAGAAATGTATCCAGACCCTTCTCCAGAATCCTGGTCACTATAACTTGTTAAATTATTACATCTAGAAATGTATCCAGACCCTTCTCCAGAATCTCGGTCACTATAACTTGTTATATCATTACATCTAGAAATGTATCCAGACCCTTTTTGAACTCTGTTATCGAATTCACCATGACAAGTTCCTCTGGCAGAGAGTTCCTGGTCACTGGTGGGAATCACATGCACCACTTTTACCATGGCCCAGTCAGTAGTTTTTTACAGGTTCCTGAACTTGTTAGAACTACTGTGACTGGGCCATGATAAATGTCTATTGACTAAAAGAGAATTGACCCTGGTCATTAGTCAGTCTCTGCAGCCCACAGTTCACTCTGTCTCTTTTGGCCCAGCCCCATATTGGCTTGCCGTTAGTAACTGCACCAGAAGCTGCTTGTCACATCGGACAAAACACTTTCTTAACCTGGCACAGCAAGAGACCTGTACATTTTACTGCAAGCGGTGGGACTTGTACACCAGGGAGGCTTTAACAGTCTAATAATTAATAGGCAGTGTACTTCAGGGAAGGAATTCCTGTGAGGTCTGCTGCCATAGAGACCCACTTTTTAAAAGGGGAAGTGTTCCATCAATGTTTTGCCTGATCAGTAGTCAGGGCTATATGCTATGCCTGTAGATTAGGGAGGGCCATGCCTTCAAATGCCAAACTTTTGTGCATAATTGATGAATTTGGGCATTTGTTCTGCCAAAAAAAGTTGTTCATTTGCTTATTGAAGAGAAAAAGCGCTGATCTCGGTATGGAGATAATGAGGGTCCTAGCGACATATAAAAGTCAAGGGAGAATAAGCATCTTATATAGAACTATACGATGACCACTCTATACCATGAATTGTCTATTTTAGAAATGTCCTTTTGGAGGGAAGTCATCAATGGAGGAGAGTTGGCTTTAAGAAGGGAGGAACATTTTTTTCATTAGCGTGATACCTAAATAAGAGAAAAAGTTAGATTTTCACTGGAATGGAAATCAGTTTTTCAGATTGTTGGCTAATGAGTTGGACACGTTAATGTCCAAAACTAGAGATTTGGAGTTATTCATTTTATAGTAGAATATTCTACCAAAACCTGCTAGAATGTCAAGTACTAGAGCAAAGATTGTTCAGTCTTTGAGAAGGAAAAAATAACATCATTTGCAATAAGAATAATAAGATGGGTCACTGCAGCTATAACTGTACCGTTAACCAAAGGACTAGGGGCGACATGTACCATTACGAATGCGCCACAGTTTTGATGTATTTTGCACCAAAAAAACTTTTGACACTATGGTCTTGATATAAATGAACTGTAATGTACCAAGGCTGGGTGCATTATACGCTGGGCAATAGACATTGTAATGCACCTAAAAAGGCACATTAAAGGGGTTGTCTCACTATAAGGATTGCTTTTTATGTTAAAGATCCTGCAAAAACAAGTCACTTTGCAATATGTGTCCATTACCAGTGCCCTACCTATTCCTAGATATTCCCTCTTGTATGGGCTCCATCAGCTCCTCAGGTCTCTATAACTACAGACCTGTTTGATCTCTCCTGATAGGCTGCTATCACTGGTCGCTATAGCTACAGACCTGGCTTCTACTGCAGCCTAGTAGAAGTCAGTAAACACACCCCTGAATTCAAAATGAAACCAAGAAAACAGGACTGAGGTAAGATGAATCCATGTAGTGAGACAACCCCTTTAAATATAGTAGCAATGATACGTTATGCGCCTCCATATGCAATGCACCTATTAAGGCGCATTGCATGCACTAGTAATTATATGTTACGTGCCTCTGTAACGCAATATTCCTCGATAGGTACATTACATACACATGAGCTACAACTAAGGAGATTGTTTGCTCATGTGTCAGCTGTTTTAGCCTCACATGTTGTAATGCAATAAGGCATGCAATAAAGAATTGAATCTTACCTCCAGGAGTGCCGGTTTTCCATCGTTCGGATGATTATTCTTTTCGTACCAATGATACGCGATGCGCCGCGATTGTGCAATGCGCCTTTTTAGGCGCATTAAATTTACTATGCAAGGTTTACCAGACACCAGATTTTAGAGAGTCTCGTAATTTCAGGTGCACTTTACACTGGTTAAATGAACCTAACAACTGCCACTGCGACGACAATTGTCGGACATGTCGCCTTAGTTCTTATTATTTTAGCGAGGGGCTCCATAATGAGAGATAGAAGAAGAGGGGGATAATGGGCAACATTGCGACATTAGTGGTTTGGAACAATTCATGCTAATTTTAAAATGAACTTTCCAGCAGTGAATAATTTAGTATGGGCAGAGCTATGAGAGATTTACAATATTATCTCCTGGGACAGCCTGTGTCTTGGTGCGATGTTCTTCTTAATTGATGCCATGTACTTCAGTAATCCATCAGGAACAAGCTGAATTACCAGACTTGGTATCATAACTGCAGATGAAGTCAGTAAACAAATGACATGAAAGATCTAGAAGTGTTTAATATAATGCATTATATTCCAATTTACAGATTAATGAAAACTCTGTTTTAATGAATATAGGTACAGTCCCCTGTATATAACAAATCTCCTTTTTATTTAATGCATAGATATACAAAAACACTTCATCGGCTACTAGGTCATACGTTTGTACCTTTCAATTTTCATTGGTGTGGCCCTCAGCCTTTCAGGACATCCGAAAAATAGTATCAGAGAGCCTCCAGCACATCCGTAACTTATGACCTAATAGCCGATGAAGTGCTTTTGTATATCTATGCATTAAATAAGAAGGAGGTGTGTTATATACAGAGGACTGTGCCTGTGTTCATTGAAAATATTAACCCCTTAATGCCGAGACCTTTTTTCTTAACGTTTGTTTTTCCCTCCCCGCCTTCCCAGAACCATAACTTTTTTATTTTTTTATCTACATATAGACAAATGAGGGCTTTTATTTTGTGGGACAAGATGTACTTTCTAATTATGTTCATCCTATTACCATAGAATTTACTGGGAAAAAATTCTAAGTGGGGCAAAATGTTAAAAAAAGTACGATTGTCAGGTTTGCGGGTGTTTTGATTTTACGGTGTTCAATCTTTGGTAAAAAATATGGGCCCTATGTATGATTGAGTTTTTCACCTTTTTTCTGGTGCACAATGCACCTAACTGAGTTGACTACGATGTTTAATGCACCTAATGAATGTGTTAGACGCATTGTTCGTCTACAGCGACGTCTTTTGGCGTCGCTGTAGACTTCGGGATTTGTGTCACCCGGCGCCGCAGCAGCGCTAGGATCGGGGCTGTACTACACAGCCCCGATCCCAGAGCATGTCATGCAACCCGGTGCTTCAACCCTTGTATGCGGTGGTGCGTTACCGCAGCGCAATCAAACGGTTCCCCTGCTCTGTCAGGTGATCGGAACACCCGGTGACCAGACAGAGCCCAGGGAACGGCTGCACAGTCAGCTCTGGGGACCTAGAGTGGCCCCAGAGCTGTCTGTGTAACAAGCCAGTGACCAGGACACACTGTGTGCTGTCCTGATAACTGTCTGTGTCAGACTGACAAAGATTAGAATGTATTAGCATATATGAACTAAGTATAAAAAAATAAAAATAAAAATGTGAAACAGTTATCCCTTCAGGGGACTAAAAAAAAAAAAAAGTAAAAAGAAACAAAAAAAGAATTAAAAAAACAAATAATAAAATAAAAATAAATATTTAATGAAAAATAATTGTGCATAAATGACACACACAAAAAAATCTACACATATTAGGTATCCACATGACCGTAATAAGCTGTAGAATTAATCTAAGAAGTTATTGAGTGTGAAATATGAATGGTGTAAAAAAAAATGTAAAAAAAACACTACAATTTTTTTTTAAAAATGTAAAAAAATTCTGAAATTATTTATAAGTGAACTTAAACTATTCCCCCATAAAGAACAACTTGTCTTGAATAAAAAGAGGCTTCATCCAACTGCGTCATTGAAAAAATAAAAAAGTTACAACTGTTGAAACGCAAGGAGGCAAAAACTAAAAAAAGTTCTGGTCATTAACTACTTTTCAGGTCTGGGGCTTAAGGGGTTAAGGGGCGTTCTGGAGGCGTCGCACCACACTCGTAAGATTAGACACATATATGAATGTGGTTCGGCAAAACTAGGCGCATTACTGCTCGGACAGGCAGACCTATCTCAATGTGATCTGCCTAAGCCTTAGGAGTCGAAGTGGAGCTAGATTTGCTGCAAGGGGCAAAAATGTCCAATGTTTCTCAACTTACACCAGTACAATAATAAAAAGTAATTTCTGATAATTATCAAACTGTATAAAATTTAATTATTTTAATTTAATGGAAAATGTAATCATATAAAATTAATATAAAAATATATAATATCCCAAAAATATCTCCTATAAAATGTATTTAAAATTCATAGAATCTTACACTAATTTTACATTAGATAACCCACTACAGGTTGTTCAGATTTTTATATTTTACATTTTTATTACATTAAATTTGAATTTTATTTTGGCTGCTTTCACCCTTTATTCTACATACAGCAAGAGCCAGCACAGCACAGGTATTGCTGGGAGCTGTGGTTCATAAAGCAGGATCAGAACCATAGTTTCTAGTCACTGACATGCTATTCTAATGACTTTCTCTTATTTCCAGCCCATCTATAGCCTTTATACATGTTAGGTGCATTACTAATGCGCCCAGGGGCGTCGCTAGGCTGTTTTATTCGGGGCTCGGGCCCCGAATAAAACACCCTGTGCCCCGAGTCTCCCGGGCTCCAGGCCTCTGCCCTGGGCCTGGAGCACCGACTGGCCCTTCAGCTGCATGTGCGTCCGCTGGACGCACACACAGCTGAGGGCTTCTGCGGAGCAGAGAGCGAGCGCTCCCTGCCCCGCAGACAGTGTCGGACCCGCAGGTCTGACACAGCGGGGCCGCCGGGTCCTCACAGCGCTGAGGACCCGCCGCGGCCCCGTGCGCCTCAGCCGGCAGCGTCGCGATGATGTGATGTCATCGCGACGCTGCCTGTCCTCGGGCGCACAGCGCGTCATAGGCCGTGCGCCCGAGGAGCTGCCGGAGGAGCGCGGGCTGAAGAGGACAGAGCGCGCTCGCCGGGGGAGTTAAGGTGAGTATGAATGTTGTTATTTTTAACGCGTTTACCTGCCTCAGTGCCCCCATATACTGCCTGTGCCCCTATAATGCCTGCCTGTGGCCCCCATATCCCTGCCTGTGCCCATATAATGCCTGCCTGTGGCCCCCATATACTGCCTGTGACCCCCATATACTGCCTGTGCCCCTATAATGCCTGCCTGTGGCCCCCATATCCCTGCCTGTGGCCCCCATATCCCTGCCTGTGGCCCCCATATACTGCCTGTGCCCCTATATGCCTGCCTGTGGCCCCCATATACTGCCCGTGGCCCCATATCCCTGCCTGTGGCCCCCATATCCCTGCCTGTGGCCCCCATATACTGCCTGTGGCCTCCATATCCCTGCCTGTGCCCCTATATGCCTGCCTGTGGCCCCCATATCCCTGCCTGTGGCCCCCATATCCCTGACTGTGCCCCTATAATGCCTGCCTGTGGCCCCCCATATCCCTCTCTGTGGCCCCCATATCCCTGCCTGTGGCCCACATATTCTGCCTGTGGCTCCCATATCCCTGCCTGTGGCTCCCATATCCCTGCCTGTGGCCCCCATACGCCTGCCTGTGGCCACCATACGCCTGCCTGTGGCCACCATATGCTGCCTGTGCACCTATATACCTGCCTGTGGCCCCCATATACTGCCTGTGTCCCTATATACCTGCCTGTGGCCCCCATATACTGCCTGTGGCCCCCATATACTGCCTCAGTGACCCCATATACTGCCTCAGTGACCCTATATTCTGCCTCAGTGCCCCTATATACCTTCTTTTGGCCCCTATATACTGCCTCAGTGCCCCCATATACTGCCTGTGGCCCCATATACTGCCTCAGTGCCCCTATATACCTGCCTGTGGCCCCATATACTGCCTGTGCCCCCCTATATACTGCCTGTGGCCCCATATACCTGCCTGTGGCCCCTATATACCTGCCTGTGGCCCCTATATACCTGCCTGTGGCCCTATATATCTGCCTGTGGCCCCATATATCTGCCTGTGGCCCCATATACTGCTTCAGTGCCCCTATATACCTAACTGAGGGGACTGCTATACCCATACATGCCAACTCTCCCGTTTTTGGCGGGGGGGTCCCGCTATTTGGGGTCCCCTCCCGCCCTCCCGGGGGAGTTGGCATTCCTCCCGCCGCCTGCAGGCGCGAGGGTCCTTTAAATTACCGCGGCGCAAGAGTAGCGCTGGTGCACTACTCTTGCGCCGCGGGACCGCTCCTACAGGCGGGTGAAGCGGCGCAGCGGCCGCTCACCCGCCCGCGGTCTCACTGTGCGGGGAGGAGGCAGGAGGGATCGCTCCCTCCTCCCTCCTCTCCCTGTATGTACGGCGCCGGTGTGTGCGCCGCACATACGGGTCAGCGGCGCAGGGGGAAGTGACGCGCGGCTGCAGGGGAGTGACGCGCGGCTGCTCTCACTTCCCCCTGCGCCGCTGAAGAGATCGGGCAGGAGCTGGCCACGCTGCAGGAGCCTGGTAAGGTAAGTGGATTTTATTATTTGATTTTTATTAGCTTTAGGGGGGCTCTACCTGGCTAACAGAGAGGGCCACTACCTGGCAACAGAGGGGGCACTACCTGGCAACAGAGGGGGCACTACCTGGCAACAGACGGGCACTACCTGGCAACAGAGGGGACATCTACCTGGCAACAATGGGGGCACTACCTGGCAACAGAGGGGGCACTACCTGGCAACAGAGGGGACATCTACCTGGCAACAGAGGGGGCACTACCTGGCAACAAAGGGGGCACTACCTGGCAACAGAGGGGGCACTACCTGGCAACAGAGGGGGCACTACCTGGCAACAGGGGGCACTACCTGGCAACAGAGGGGACACTACCTGGCAACAGAGGGGGCACTACCTGGCAACAAAGGGGGCACTACCTGGCTAACAGATGGGGGCACTACCTGGCTAACAGAGGGGGCACTACCTGGCAACAGAGGGGGCACTACCTGGCAACAGAGGGGGCATCTACCTGGCAAACAGATGGGGGCACTACCTGGCTAACAGATGGGGGCACTACCTGGCTAACAGATGGGGGCACTACCTGGCAACAGAGGGGGCACTACCTGGCAACAGAGGGGACATCTACCTGGCAACAGAGGGGACATCTACCTGGCAAACAATGGGGGCACTACCTGGCAAACAGATGGGGCACTACCTGGCAAACAGATGGGGGCACCTACCTGGCTGACAATGGGGGCACCTACCTGGCTAACAATGGGGGCACCTACCTGGCTAACAATGGGGGCACCTACCTGGCTAACAATGGGGGCACCTACCTGGCTAACAAAGGGGGGCATCTACCTGGCTACAAATTTGGCTCTACCTGGCTACAGAGGGGGCATCTACTTGGCTACAAGGGGGCATCTACCGGCCTGTAAGGGGCACTACCTGGTTATGGGGGGCTACTACCTGGCTATAAGGGCATCTACCTGGCTTTCTTCCAAAGCCGTTATGCAGTTAGGTGGAGTGGGTGTGGCTTTTTGAAGGGGCGTGGCATACCAACAAGATGGGCGTGTCCATGCAAATTTTTGCCGCGCGCGCTACGCGCGCCGCCCACTAAATTCTCCTGCTTTTTCATTTTCGAAAGTTGGCAACTATGGCTATACCTATAAGTAAGGAGTTGCTGGAAATGTGAGGATTCTAAGATATTTGTGTCCAAATCCTCAGGGACGAGTATTGGCCGGGAGCAATCAGCATGAAGGTGTGAACCGGATGGAGAAGAAAAGGGAAAGTGAACGACGCTGATCAGAAAAGACGTCTCCGGTGAGTCACTAAATGTAACTGCAGTGTAATCACTTATATGTCTGCAGAGTCTACATACAACTAGTATCTACCACTATCTGGTCCCTGTATGGCGGTAATATATGTCTCTAGGGCCTGTGTGCAGTGGATAGTCACATGTGGGGGTTGCGTTCGGTCAGGGTCTGGCAGGATTATTTGAGCCTTAAGTAGTAATAGTTTGGGGTCTTGGTTTTGTAGGAGGGTTTTAGTAACAATCACTTGTCTGGTAGATTTGCTCCATGTGTAGGTGGATGTTTTGGTGACTGTTTAGGGGTATTGTCATATGAAGGTGAGAAGTTCTGAAAAAGTAAATTTGTCATTGGTGATTTTTACTGTACAGTGACTGCTGAGGAGATGGACGGGATCTGTGTGGGATGTGCAGAAAATTAGTGACAGGAACAGAAGGTTTTTCTCTGTAAAAAAACATCCGCAGTTCACAATGAGGCGCGAAAAATGTCGTGTGAACCCAGCCCTACCCAGAAAAACACAAAGGGCCCGAGCCCCGGATGTTTTAGGACCCTAGCAACGCCCCTGAATGCGCCTAAGTTCCGTAATGCGCCTAACACACAGGTGAGGAGCGGGGAACTTTACACATCATTTTTAATCGCACAAAAACTACTTTCATACATCAGAAGCATTATACATTGAAAATGAGACTCGACTATTCATTTCGACGCGCCTTCCTTCATACATGTCTCCCTATGTGTTCTCTGTACTATACAGGTTGATACGCATCTGGCAATGCCAAATATGTAGGATTTCCGTTATGTTTTTGGTACCATAACAAAATTCCAAATATTTTTGCGGCGCCATTTTGTGCGACCAATAACCTTTTTGTACTAACACTTACGGAATTGAGTGAGGGGCCATTTTTTGTGGGCTGAAGTGTACTTTTTATTGCTACCAGTGACTTTTTTGATCAATTTTATTCCAATTTTTATGGGACATGAAATGAGCAAAAAAACGTAATTTGGGCGTTAAGAATTTTTTCTTCTACGGTGTTCAGCGAATGGGATAAATAATGTTATATTTTAATAGAAAGAACTTTTTTGGAAGCAGCCATACCAAATATTGGGAAAGTTATTAATAGTTGTTTTTTTTATATTTGTAAAATGGCAAAAGGGAGCATTTGAACTTAATTTTTTTACATTTGTTTACATTTTTTTTACAGCCGCTATGTAACAGGATCGCACTGCGGCTTAAGGGGGATTAACGAGGAACCTCCCAGCATAAGTCTACAGTGGCTGAAGCCCAAAGAGGTTGTTGATACTAACGATGAAAATTCTGTTTCTCAATGTTTGATGGACGAGTTCCCTTTTTACGGAACTGTGTGGAAGGGAAGTAGTCCTGTATACTAGCCCTCTCAGGCTGCAGGGCCCAGTAGCGACTGCTACCTCTGCACCCCCTATAGCTACGATCCTGATCGTGGTTTTACCATGAATTAAAGTAGGAAGCTTGGAAACTAAATAACAACAGTTTCATTATTATTGAAAATTCCTGTTCCATTTTTATTTTAGCTGCTACCTTAGTGATCCATAGTGTACAGCTCATCTCTAAGGCTATGTTCACACGGCAATGACTGGGACGTATCTCGCCCCGTATTTCGTGCCGTACTGCGCTAGATACTGGGCGAGATACATCCCAGTCATTACGGTAATCCACAGTTCGCATAGAGAACTATGGATTCCGCTTCCTCTTCCCGCTCGCACAAGACGCTGCGGGGGGAGATAAGTGACATGTCAATTACTAGCGGCGAATACGTGCCGTGAGTAATGCATGTCTATGGGGCCGGCCCCGCGGGAGTTGGCGTGAGCTCCCGAAGTCCCGGGGTAATTACGCCCCGTGTGAACACAATAATAATGCTGCGTGAACATACCCTAAGGATCTGACCAGCAATGAGAGCTCCTCTGTTCTGGCCGCACATCATCTCTCCTCTCAGGCAGCTACTGTCAGTCTACTCCCTGCTTAGTAATCACACACTCTCACTGCTGAGCAAGTGTACAACGCCATGTCATTCTACTCCCATCTTCTGCACTCTTAGTAATTAGTCAAACAAAAAAGCATTCCCATCCTCCCCTCGCCCCCCCCATCCAAAAAAAGAAACCTCAATCAGGTATATCTATTGTGAAAGAGAAAAAAAATCCACGTTTTGTTCCTGCAGTAATTTGAGCCTCAGACTCTTATGCTTAAAGGAGTATTCTCATTTCACCATTTGGCAGCCGTTTATACTGCTTGCCAAGCAAAGCTTATGAAATGGAGGGGCGTGTTTCTCCTCCCAGCAGGGCGTGTCTTTTCTCTGTGCAGACACGCCCCAAAGTGTACACGTGAAAATTCATTCTGTGTGAGCGGAGGGAAGGGAACGGTTCTCAGCTGTCGTTGGACGTGAACAGCTAATTGTAACTCCATAGTGTATATCTACATTTCTCGCTCTCTCTCTCTCTCTCTCTCTCTCTCTCTACATACTTTGTAATTAGAATGGGCATTTGACATTCATGACTCTGGGAAAGATGGGTGATTTTTTTCTCTGTCTCTCACACACAGTGATATGTCCTGCAGATTATTATACCTCTGACTTTTACAGAACTGCAGAACAAAACTATACCCTTTATCTGTTTGTGTTTACATGGGACTGCAGATGATCTCTCTCTCTGCTGTAGGACCTGGCTGCAGTTGAGTGGCTGAAGTACTTTAGATAAAACAAAAAAACACAACTGATTTTCCTTCACTTAGCTAGCACTTTTGCCCTAAATCCTGCTCAATTTGTGCACTTGGTCAAATGTTTGACCCCTTTTCTTTTTGCTAAAATTTTGCACCATGACAGCGCTTAGGGTGAATCCACCAACAGTCCATGCCGCCACAGGTTTGCAGCAAGACCCACAGCAAAATCCAGATGGCTGATATGTGGATTTTGCCACAGATTTCATTGTAGATTCCCTGCGATTTTCCCTGATATACACTGGAAGGGTGAAATTTACAATATTCTCATTTTACTGTGCTGATTTTTTTTCCCACATGTTTGTTGGGTTTTAGGAATCCACACCTCGAAACCACAGCAATTCTGCAGCAGGTGGGCTTACAAACTTAGATAGCAGAACTCTAGGGTACATATTTGTTATTTGGAAATTATGAATTGAGCCATCTTGTCACAATCTAGACACTAATGTCTTCAGTAAGATGTGTAGATGAGTAGTTTGGATACTATGGGTGACATACATGTACGGGGCTGCGCCAGTATTCTGCTGTTCTTTCAGCCCTAAAACTGGCGCAGCCCTGTTCTCTCGATGTACAGTATGAGCAAGTTAGCAAGCACAAACGTATGGTCCAGCAGTCCAAAGGCCAGTAAAAAATTCAATATTTATTGAGTAATCTTAAAATAAAACGGCAAACCTGCACAGGGGAGACGAATGAAGCTTACGCGTTCAGGGCGACTGCCCCTAAATCATTGCAACAGTATGAGCAAGCATACTCCAAAAGTTGGCGCGTTATGCGGCACCCGTGGCATTTTGTAATGTGCCCAAAATGGGGGGAGTTCTGGAGGCGTCGCACCACAGCCGTATGATTCTACACATTTATAATGGGAGGATGGCAAATCTGGGCGCATTACTGCTGGAACAGCCAGACCGGGTCAATAGTGGTTTACCTGAGCCTGAGTTGTCGTAGTGCATCTAGAATGCAGCATATCTATGACTCGCAGTAGAACAGGTTCATACATTCTGGCACATTCTTCACTGCCTTAAAGCGATTTAGAACTGGCCTCTAAGCGCCTACATCATACATGCCATCCTATGTCTCATCAGACCAGTGTGTCTGGTTTTTGTGCCTCCTGCTCAAAAAATTAACTTCTGAACATTTTGTGTTCAATAAATAATATTTCCTCAACACTTTAGTCAAGAGGTTCCAGTATCACAAGTCTCCATAACTCATAGATGTTTTGTAAAGAGTGCTTCTTGGAGTATTTAAATGGAACCTGTCACATACATTATGCCCCCCTTGCTGAGGACAGCACAAGCTGGTGATAGACCTGCTGTTTCCAGCGCTGTGTCCCTTATTCTGTAAGATGCAGGATTTTTCGTGTATTTAATGCTCAAATCTGCAGTTTTCAGCCAGAAGAGTCATTCAAAGAGTCACGTAAAGAGGCAGTTTTTTTTCAAACTCCGCCCACCTGAAACTAGCCCCGCCCAACTCAACTAATAAACCTATTACTTTGAATAGGAAGCAACATGTGAATAACTGCCAGTGGGCGGGGCTAGCCCGTGGTGGATGGGGATAACAGCTGCTCAGGAATAAGAATTGAGGGGTAAATGCTCTAAAACTACAGTATCTTACAGAATAAGGGACACAGCGCTGGAAACAGCAGGTCTGACACTAGCTTGTGCTTTCCTCAGCAAGGAGGGGCATAATCTATGTGACAGGTTACCTTTAATAATAGGAAATGTGCACTTTATTTCATTTGATTGCTATTTCATTTACATTTTTGCATTGGACTTTTTTGGTATCTTAGTCCTGGTTCATATCTACCTCGCTGTGGCGGTTCGGTGTCTTTCAATGTCACAGATCAGCTGCCCATGACCCCATTGACTAAATATGATCCTTACACATAGTCGGTAATGACATATTGATTGCTCTGTTGTTCTCGCCACAGGGATAGATGAGTTTATACTAGACCACAAGCAATACCTGAAAAAAAAAAAATCTTTTTCTGCACTGGGGGGAGGAAGTTTCTTTACTCTTATCAAGTTATTGTTTATAAAAACCTCGTTGTGTGTGAACTACAATGAGGTTTTACATAGGAATCAATGGGCGTTTTGAGCTGGGGCGTTTTGGAGGCATTTTTTTCACAATGTTTTGGGCAAGGAACAGCTCCGAAAACTGCTTCAAAAACCATGTTAAAATCAGCCATGTGAACATACCCTTAGGGCCACATGTATGAAAACTGTCTAGGTCTAAAATTCACCTTGTTGCCCATAGCAACCAATCAGAGCGCCCCTCTCATTTTTTCAGAGCACCATATGAAATTAAATGGGTGCTGTGATTGATTGTTATGTCCAACAAAGTGAATTTTAGACCTAGACAGTTTTCACACATGTGGCCCTAAGTGTCTGGAGTGCAATGTATTCACTCTTTTTATCTGTGCTGAAGATGAAGACAAGGACCTCTTGAGGATCTCGGTGGCCTCCGGCAACCAGCTTTTACAATGTGTCCACCTACTGTAACATATTCTAGTTTGTGCCCCTAGCAGTAACCATTTATATGGCCAGCATATGCTTTACGCTCTTGGGAACACAAAGGTCACTGAATGGCTTTTTTTGTCAATTCTGTCCATTCAAGCAGTGGTGGGAGTACAAGACAGGGTGGGCGCACAACTTTTTGACAAAGAGAATAGTAACCACCAATAGTCAACTTATTCACAGATTTCCTGGAAATAATCATCAGAACCAAATGACATGTCAAAGAAATGATACCTCATCAAGGTTACTTCATATAAATACAAGGTTTTAACCAAATAGATGTGTCCAGATTGATGATAGGTCTTCATTGAAGGCTTACTCTGCTACACTCCAGCAGTTCTAAATGTAAAGTTGGCAACAAGGCAGAAATAATGTATGTTTATGTTTGATGGGTTGTCTCACTACAAAGATTAGCTTTCAACATGTTGGGATTACTAAATGAAGACTTTTTCCAAATGTATTGCGTTGTTCTTTTTTTTGTAAAGGAGCTTCAAGTGATTTTATCACCTCCTGTGCTCTCTCTGGTTCCTCAAGAGACCGAACTGTTTACTTCTCCCCCCCCCTGCAGTTTGCTCAATCAGATAGCAGTGAGTGACATCAACACACAGGTTGCTCAGCACAGAACTTCAGACAGTGAGAGCTTGTTTGTAATCTGATCTTTCAGACAAAATAAAGTAATTACTGCTGTTTACTTTAACTCAGAAGTTTCCCTGGTCCTGACAGCATGAGATTTATCAAATTAGCAGAGGTCTGAATATACAGAGCTCATATGCTAATACAGACAGCTTGACCAGGAAGTGACAGTGCAAAGCAGCATTATTTTATTCATGCATCCTATGAAACTTTGAGATGAGACAACCCCTTTAGTGGTGTGTCCTGTAAATAATGACATATTTTTGAGGATGATGTTGGGGGGGGGGGGGTGGCTGCAGTGGTCCCGTGACCCTAACCTACATCACTGTCTTGAAGAGAACAGCTCTGAAAGCTGGTGTTAGTCAGAAGCATGTGACTGCTGCAGCCAATCAGCGTCCGCGAGGCGACGCCTTCATTCGGAAGTGATATCATGCTATTAGAAGACCGGAGCGATGTGCTGCCTCCCCCTGGGAGAAAGGAAGGTGAGTACAACTTTTATTTATTTTACTTTGAGCCCAGGACCTTTTTATATAACATTTTACTGATGTGGACAAACCCTTTAAGTATCTCTTTTCTTATAATTTGTCAGGAAGTTAAATTTGTTTTGTCGCTGGATTACCTTGATTACAAGTTTGCTATGAGACGTACAGGAGTGTTCTGAACATAGACTTTGATGACAAATCTCTAGGATATGCCATCAAAATCTAATGAGAAGAACAGGCTCAGCATGAAGAGCTGGTCAAACTTGCGCATGACTCTCCATTCTGTTCTATGGGAGGAGAACAGCTGAACACACTGCTCACCTGTACTGGGAACTCCCATAGAACAGAATGGAGAGGGATGTGCAAGCTTGACCGACTTCTCTTTTAGCAAACTTTCAGTGCCGTTCCCAAGTATGCCTCAAATTTCAGGGGAAACATTTTTTTTATATAAAACTAAAGATGTAATAAATTTTCCCCCCTAGACGGGTTTTTGCCCTTGCCAACCCTTTTTCTCATTTAGCAACTGCTTGATAACCTTGACTCAGAAAATAGAGCACAAAAACCGTTGATGCAATCTTCATACTCTACATTACATATCTGAAATACAATGTGAAGTATGCCCGAAAGAAAAATGAGGACGCAAGATTATTTTTCATTGACCCATGTAACATGTCTGGCTAAAATGGTCAGACAAGCGAGCAGTAAGGTCAAAAGAATCTCTTACTGGACAGTATGCTAAGCCCCAAAACTAGGATTGAAGCTGAAAACTGTCAGGGCCAGTGGTGCAAAAGCTAAGGTGTCTTTTCAAATAAGCACATAGGGCGACATGTCCCATTAAGGCTGCGCCATATTTTTGGTGTATTTTGCAGCAAAAAACTGTTGGTGCCCTATTATCTATATAAATGGACTGTCATATACCAAAACTAGGTGCATTATACACCAGGCACAACACGTTTGAATGCGCCTAAAGTAGGTACATCAAATATGCTAGCAATGCTATGCTATGTGCCTACATTATGCTATGTGCCTAGATTAGGCCAACGGTAAAATGGGACTGCAGTCACCTCATAGACATAATTTTCTTACAGATTTTCTCTTCATGTCTGTATAAAGAGATCTGTTTAAACAGAAGTGAGCAAAGCTGAAGCTCAATTGCCCTGAAATGCAAGCCACGAATTGAGATGAATCTGTGCAGCATAAGTGTCCATCTGAACTGAGGTCAACTCACCACTGGTGGATGTGCTCGGACAATTAGATCAAAATGTGTGTTAACAACCTTAGATTATCATATACAGTGGGAAAAAGGGTATTTAGTCAGCAACCAATTCTGCAAGTTCTCCCACTTAAAAAGATGGGAGAGGCCTGTAATTGACATCAAAGGTCGACCTCAACTATGAGACAAAACAAAAAAAAAAAACTAGAAAATCACATTGTCTGATTTGGAAAGAATTTATTTGTAACTTATGGTGGAAAATAAGTATTTGGTCCCCTTTAAAAAACAACAAGATTTCTGGCTTCACAGACCTGTAACTTCTCTTTAAGAGGCTCCTCTGTCCTCCACTCATTACCTGTAGTAATGGCACCTGTTTGAACTTATCAGTATAAAAGACACCTGCCCAAAACCTCAAACAGTCACACTCCAAACTCTACTACGGTGAAGAGCAAAGAGCTGTCAAGGACACCAAAACAAAATTTTAGCCCTGCACCAGGCTGGAAACTGAATCTCAATAGGGAAGTACTTGGTGGGAAAAAATCAAACTTGGGGAGTAATAATCAGAAAATGGAAGACATACCCGAAACCCTTGATAATTTTCTCTCGAATCTGGGGGGTTACGCAAGATCTCACCCGTGGGGTCAATATGATCCCAAGAACAGTGAGCAAAAATCCCAGACCCACACGGGGGGACCTAGTGTATGACCTGCAGAGAGCTGGGACCAACGTAACAAAGACTACCATCAGTAACGCACTACACCGCCGGGGAAATCAGATCCTGCGTGCCAGACGTGTCCCCTGCTTAAGCCAGTCATGTCCGGGCCCATCTGAAGTTTGCTAGAGAGCCTTTGGTGATCCAGAAGAGTACTGGGAGAATTGTCATATGGTCAGATGAAACCAAAAGTGAACGTTTGGTAGAAACACAACTCATCTTTGTTTGGAGGAGGAGAATGCTGGTTCCCTCCAAAAACACCATACCTACTGGAAGCATGGGGGTGGAACTATCATGCTTTGGGCTGTTTCTCTGCAAAGGGACCAGAATGACGGACCCGTAAACATGAAATAATGAATGGGGCCATGTATCATGAGATTTTGAGTGAAAACCTCCTTCCATGAGCAAGGGCATTGAAGATGAAACGTGGCTGGGTCTTTCACCATGACAATGATCCCAAGCACACCGCCAGGCCAATGAAGGATTGGCTTCATAAGCAGCTTTCCAAGGTCCTACAGTGGCCTAGCCAGTCTCCAGAGCTCAACCTCATATAAAACCTTTGGAGGGGGTTGAAAGTTCGTGTTTCCAGCAACAACCCCCAAAACATCACTGTCTAGAGGAGATCTGCATGGAGGAATGGCCAACATACCAGAAACAGTGGGCCAACTTGTGAGACTTACAGAAAAATGTTTGATCTCTGTCTTTGCAAAAAAGGTATAAAAAAGTATTGAGATGACTTTTGTTATTGCCCCAAATACTTATTTTCCACCATAATTTACAAAAAAAATTCTTTCCAACCAGACAATGTGATTTTCTGGATTTGTTTTCTCTTTTGTCTCATTAGTTGGGGTCGTCCTATGATTTTCAATTACAGGCCTCTCTCATCTTTTTAAGTGGGAGAACTAGCACAATTGGTGGCTGACTAAATACTTTTTTCCCCACTGTATACAAGATATAGCAATAATGCATTTTAAAATAATTCCTATATTCAATGTTCTAAAGTTGCACATTGGATGTTGGTCAAAGTCAAAATTGCTTAGGTTAGGGTTGGTCTGAATTGATTTTTTTGCAAGAATCGACAAAAATATGACTGTAACTGTAACCCTAAACCTAAATTAGGGATGTTTTAGGGATTAATTTACTGGACTAGCAACGTAGTTCTCCAGTTACTGCCCAACTTCCAATCTGACGTCATTTCCTGTTACTTCAACACAAGCCCAATATTATCGTATCATAATATGGTATCGTCCAACGTCACTTCTGATTACCATATATTGGGCCTATGTTAAAGTACCAAAAAGTGACGTAAGATGAGGCGTTGGATCACAAGTTAAGTCACAATTGGCGAGTCACATCATTGGACTGGTAACAAAACACCAAAACCCTAAAACCAACCCTAAGGCTATGTTCACACTGCTGATTCACGCCGTAATTGCGGGATGGATTTTGCCCGCAATTACAGCGTGTGTAGGGGGTGGGGGGGGGGGGGGGGGGGGCTGTCAGCATGCCGGCCCCATAGACTTTCATTATCCATGGCGCGTATCCCGCTGGGATAATGTGCATGTCCCTGTCTCCCTGCTCGCCGTATTTCACGAGCAGGGAGAGGAGACGGAATCACTAGTTCTCTATGAGAACTGTGGATTACCGTAATGACTGGGACGGATGTCAGCCGTATTGGCGTGCAGTACGGCGCGCAATACGGACTGAAATCCGTCCCAAAATCAGCCGTGTGAACATGGCCTACCAGTTACAGTTATAATTAGGAATAAGGTAACAGAAAGGCCGTGTTCACACGGCTTATTCCCGACGAATTTGTGGCCGGGTTGCCTCACAAAAACCGGGGTGAATAAGGGCGGGACGGGGGCGGGGCCGGGGCGGGGGGGGCGCCGCTCCCCGGCCCATAGATAATGCATTGTTTACGGCGCGTCGCGCCGTAAATAATGTTCATGTCACTTTCTCCCACCCGCGGCGGATTGCCGGAGCGGGGAGGAGCGACGGAAACCACTGTTCTCTATGAGAGCTGTGGATTACCGTAATTACTCCGACGGATTGGCGCCGTACTGCAGCGCAAATCCGGCGCGGAGTACGGCGCCAATCCGCGGCGAAATAAGCCGTGTGAACGAGGCCAAACAATTTGGGTTTTGGTCATCCTGAACCCAAATTTTTTTTTTGGGTCGAGCCAGTGTCAAACCGAACAAGGTCCCATTCGAGCAACACTAATCCTGGTGTTTGCAGTGTGCTGCTGAGTTTTGTGTGTTTACATTGCTACTGCTACCAGGGCAGTGTGCACTTTGTTTCATATTGTTTGGAGGTGCTGACCTATTTTGTCTTTTTTTGATTGTATAAATGGATCAACTTGGTGCAAAAAGTTTAAAAAATATCCTGAAGAAGTTCTCCACTTTTACGATGAGGACTCCATTTGCCTCAACTTTGCCCTCTTCTGTGTGCACAAACCCTATCACTCAATCAGTCTGTTATCGTCTGACAATTATCCTAGTGAAATGTTACTTGATAATTAGTGAGATTCATTTAATTCCTTGGTAGATATCACGGCATCAGAATATTTTCATACTTAAACAGGAAAATTCAATAAATTGAGACTGGCCGCCAGGATAATCAGAGGTAATCCGCAGTCTTATCTCTAATCTGTGACTGGTAACAGGCTTGCTTTATTTAGTCTGGCAGAATGAGTAGTTTAGATTCTGTGTTTCATCAGACCAGTGTCTCCGGCTCCGATGCCTCCTGCTCATGAAATTAACTTTTAATGATAATATTTTATTTCCTCAACACTTTAGTCAAGAGGTTCAAGTTTTGCGCGTCTCCATAACTCATAGATGTTTTGTAAGGAGTGCTTCATGGAGCGTTTAATAATAGGAAATGTGCAATTTGTTTATTTTGGTTGATATTTTATTTCATTACCTTTTTGTATTGCTTATGTTCGGTATATTAGACCTGGATCACATCTACCTCGGAGGTTCTGTTCAGAATCTCCCTCGCAGAGGCGGCATGGGGTCTGTCAAATGATTGCATCAACGGCACCTGACGGTCTCCATTGACTAGAATTCCCTTATAGTTATAGTGGCCATGATTTTATTGGAAAAAATAGTGCTGCATGCTGCGTTATTTTTTCAGTAATTTTTTTATAGAATGGAACGTCTGACGCAGATGTGAACCAGTTAGAGAGGTCGGTCACGCACACCTAGTAATAAGGGAGGTTGATGGGTGCTTTTGTGGAGAAGGGTTGGCTAGCCCCCATATAACAAATATTGAGAAAATTCCACGGCCCTCCAATGTGGTGCTATTTAAACAGTTTTATTCGTAGGGTTATATTACAAAAACAAAAAATAGTAGGATAAAACCTATAAAGGTCCAGATTCAGAGGCGTAACTTCAAGCTCTTGGGCCCTGGTGCGAAAAGTGAAATGGGGCCCCCCAGTTACCATGCACCATTTACAAAGCCTGTATCTTCTTTTGTGGCGGAGGACTTTTGGCCCCTCAGGCTGCGGGCCCGGTTTGCGCTGCTACCGCTGCACCCTGTAGCTATTGCCCCTGTCAGATAACTGTACTAGATACATTAAACTCACAAATGTCGAAGATGTCATTTTTAAAATGTCAATTTTTGCTTTTGGCTATGAAACCTTTTTTTTAGTGAAATCACAGGGAAATGTAATGAAAAGGGGCCTA